>VICI01001987.1:0-18844 GCA_019593645.1 Akabosia matsudoensis | reverse complement strand
TGAAACTCTACTTCATGGTGAAAGTAACCGTGATAGGAATTCTCTTTGTTACCTACTCTGTCCTCATATTTTGGCCGTTCAGGAAATATTTCATAGAAAATCCACCCGATGTGGGTGAAATCAACACGTAAGACGTTAAAATTAATTACCTATCATATTACAAGCTTGTACAACAACGTATGCTACAAAAACGTAAATGTGAAATGAGAAGGGAGGAAAACACAGCGTTTCACCTTCGCGCGAAAGAGAACTCTGAATAAAATGCAATACTTGTGTGAGGCTTTGAAAGGAAACAAAGATAGTATATTTTAACTTGCATAAATAATCCGCTTTATTTTCCAACTTTCTCCGCAGGATCCCCGATCTGTACCAGCTGCTGATGATGATCTTCCTATTTGTCTATGTTGTATTTTACCATTCTCGACTTGTTGAAGTCACGTCCAGGTTGGACTTCCTGTGGAAGAAGCAAGCTGAACATGAGCTCCAAGATATGAAAGAAACGCGAACTTACAACTCTCAACTTTTAAGAAATATTCTTCCGGATCATGTAGCTATGCATTTTCTTGCCGCGGAGGAGAGGCGCCATGAAGTAAGTGCGATTTTAGCAGTAATTCCTAGAGTATTACAACCTCCTCAGAAACACCGTTTTGCAGCTTGCAGTTTCAATGATTTATAACCTGACTAAGTACCCTCTTACGTCAACACACGGTCATATTTTAATAAATTTATTATGAAGATAACTTTTGATTTATTAGTCTCGTCCCAGCTTACGATCTTAGAATTGCACACATTTGACTGATCAGCTAGCGAGCAGGCAAAAAGTAAGAAATTTAAAAGCAGTTAACCGAAACGAGCAGTGACCCATCTTTTTTATTGCAAGCTCGGGAATAGTTTTTTGGCATACGAAACCGCTCGATCTGTAATGTTGTCTTATTACAAGTTATTTTGAACTCCTCGTATTATGAGATTTTTGCCGAAAGATTAAGGAAGCGATCAAAGATTCACTTCTGGTTATCCTTGTGGGTGTTTCAGAAGTCATGACCAAACTAACTGTAATGATTATGTTTTCTATACCAGGACACATGACCATTATTTCCTGCATTAGACATTTATCAGGATGTCCCATAGTGTGTAGTGAATAGGTTCAGGAATATTTTCACGGTATCAAGAGTCGAACTATTTGTTCGTGTATACTTAGGTGGAACAGTAATGGATTTGTGTGTTCAAGGTCATTACCTACTTCTACCAGAGTATTTTTGGTTCTCACGAGAAACATAAGCGAAATCAAAAAGCCGTGAATAAAGGAGATTGGAAATTAGAGAAAGGGACTGATCAAAGTAGCAAAAGTTGTACACATGGCGGAATAGTTTTGGAAGTTTGATATTTGTAAAGCTTTTGTAGATAAAACTAAATGTACGGAAAGGAAACCGTTAGTGTGATGGAAAATAAAAGTACATAAGTAGTCTTGTATGTAAAAAAAATGAAAGGATTAAAATGACTTTCGGTGTATGCAAACCCAGTCAAGGCGGAAAAAGGAGACGATGATGAGCCCACCACAATATCAGAGTAAGTGGGTAGGGAGAAAAGTACATTAAGTAATGGGCTATGTTCATACTACAAACTTGATCGTGACAAAGGCGGGACTAGACTTTCAAGCATTTTTAGTTGTCGTCGAATGACGCAACCTTGGTTTTGATAGTGTCACCATAAAACTTCCCGTACGCGTATAAAATGTATAGAAGCCTATACCTTTTGCAGCAGTGGAAATGGATTCAAATCTGGAATGCAATGATGTGTAAAAACGTACTTCGTATTGTTTGGGAATGGCTTTTTGGGGGGAGGAACGGTTGTTTTTATTATGATTTTCGTATGTTTTAAAAATCGATGTCAGAAATGGGTTTTAGGCTTATATTAATCTTTGCCGGTGTTATTTTTGTTTTTGATTAAAAAGGACTTATACTCTCAAGCCTTTGACAGAGTAGGCGTAATGTTTGCCAGCATACCTAAGTTCATCGATTTCTACTCGGAGATTCGAAACTCAGGAATTGAATGCATCAGGCTGCTCAATGAAATCGTCGGTGAGATATCATCAAGACAAACGCACATCTGTTTTAGCATCCTCCCACGTTAGTGAAACATGAAAATGACGAAATATGAATAACTTTTTATTTTCAGTTGATTTCGATGAATTGTTGGATGAACGACGATTTTCCTCAATCGAGAAAATTAAGACTGTCGCAAGTACTTATATGGCGTGTTCTGGACTGCATCCAAGTGATCAGGTATGCGTGTGTTGATCTTCCCTGCTTCTTAGTTTTAACTCACATTTTGTTCGAGAATATTACTTCTATGAAATTTCACCGGAGTGTTGAGAAATAGTATGCTCTTATATTCCATAAATTTGTTTTTGTTGAGGCAATTCTATAGCTGAGAAAGTTTTATGCATATGTAGATTATTCCAAGCTTCTCTCGTGTAGTATCATCTAATGCCTAGCTTTTCAACTGGTCGTTTTTCTCTATGGGGCCATTAAAACGTCTAAAAATTATGAATGTTTTCAGTTATTGTGACAGGACAACATGTTCATTTTACGAGGAAATGTGAGCTATAAAAAGCACAGGACTTATGCAGCACGGCTATAAACTGTTAGAAATGTACAGTCATACAAATACGGGAACATGTTTACTCCTTTCTAATACATAGGCATAAAGTTTCTTTCTCGTAATGTATTTTTCAATAGAATGCTTTGCTAAACGTGTTTTAGCCGTTTCGGATCTCGTAAATTATCAAAATAAGTGTCGTTGTCCGCACATTTTGCATTGCATTGTGAATTGTTGCTCACTTTCCAAAGTCTTCACCCAGTCAGTACTACAATTCTCTATTGTGTGTTATTTTCTTCGAGAAAATTGGCAAACCTATTAGGTCCTCATCATGAGGTCAACTATAAGTTATATGTACTATGTACACTATACCCTCTTTGCATTCATAAGTATCCATTAGCCCATCGGATCATTCCATTTTAAAGTTTATAATCAATGTTAACTCTGTTGAGATCGTTCGCAAATGGGAAGTTCATGTTCTACAAAATACATTTGACACATCAAAGAATAAATACAGAAACCTCACTACAATATTTCATATTCAAGTATGTGTTTTTATACTAAAGACATATATATGTACTTTTGTATTTATTAAGCATTGCGGAGCAATAGCTTTATAAGATTACTATAGTCGTCGATCGGTATCTTGTTTCTTTGCCTCTCCGCCTCTCCGCCTCACCGCCTCTCCGTGGTTCCGGGACCCCGTGTAAGGCCTGCAGCCTAAACGCTTAATCCGATTGGGCTGAAACTTTGTGGGGGTATTTGTATGGCCCCAAGGAAGAACTTATGAACTTTTGGGCCCTTTTGGATAAGCCCTTAACAGGTTCCTGCAGGTGCCCGAAATTTTTTAAAATGACAACGGGGGTTCATTTTTAGTGGGATGATACTTCTATAGGAGGTATTAAAAATGCCAAACTCTTAGGTCCCCAAGTCATCCCCCTGGGGTCCCACAGGGGCTCAAACATCATGATCTTACGACCTCTGTATCTCCTGAACGGTTTATGCTATGAAGCTGAAACTTCGTATTAACATTAGGAAGTATCAAATGATAAGCCTTCAATACTTTGGGATCTTTTGGATAAGCCCTTCACAGGTTCCTGCAGGTGCCCGAAATTTTTTTAAATGACAACGGGGGTTCATTTTTGGTGGGATGATACCTCTATATGAAGTGTAAAAAATACCATAATCTTAGGTCCCCAACTCATCCCCCTGGGGTTCAACAAGCGATCAAACGTCAGGATATTACGACATCTGTAGCTCCTGAACGGTTTGTTTTATGAAGCTGAAACTTGGTATGCGCATAGACTTTGTCCGGTTCCTGCAGGTGCCCCTTCGCAATGCTTAATTCTAGCGTTGCAACGTTTTATTAAAAAAGGAAATTTGTTTCATAGTGTTAGGAGAAAAGAGCATAAAAATAATCATATTTGAGAATTCATTTACGGAACGCGAAGCCAGAAGTGAACGATAGTGTGTGCAAAACATGATAAACCTCTAAATATTGCAGTCATTTTTTTATTGTACACTTAGGCGGACTCTGGAGATAAAGATAATTGCCAGCATCTCTGTACCCTTGTGGATTTCGCGCTGGAAATGAAAGACAAGTTGGAAGACCTGAATCGTCATGCTTTCAACAACTTCAAACTCCGCATTGGTATGGACTGAATCCAAAACTTTTTAGATATCCACTTTTTCTCTTTTCGAGAATAAATTTGAATGGGAGAGCAGAGATGGAGAATAAATTCGTAGAATAAATACAGTTTCGACTCAAGTAGTATACGAAAGAAAAAACATTGCCAGTCAGCAGAGCAATTAGAGGAGCATGTCGTGCCAACTCACTAGCCAATGTTGAAACTTTTTTTATGCATGATTATTTTAGAATGCCAATTGGATTTATTATGGAAATTCGGGAAACTGGTTTATTGACTTGTGAGACGGCTTGTTTCATTGATTCAAAGAGAACGTTATACTCCAAGTCATGCAGTTAGCTAGTAATAGAATTAGAAATGTTTATTGTTGGCAATTTTTGTTTTAGAACGTCTTTAATTATGACTACTTTTGCTATTAAGAAACGGGACTGTTTAAAATTCGGGCTTTCCCCAAATCATTGATTTTTCTATTCTTATATCCATACGACAATTAGGGATAAGCTGTGGTCCAGTTGTTGCTGGTGTAATTGGAGCAAGGAAGCCTTGTTTCGATGTATGGGGTAACACAGTTAACGAAGCAAGTCGAATGGATAGTACTGGGGTTCCAGATTCGATTCAAGTTACCAAAGATGCCGCTCAAGTGAGTGAACCCATTGAAAATCATGAAATACGATAAGACTTGGAAAACCCTGCAAAAAAGCTTGTCACAATTAATTTTCCAAGCGATCAAAGCTCGACAATTGTCTTTATAGCGCAATATTATCATCTATACTTGCATAGATTCTAGAGAAAAATGGATTCCAGCTTGAGCACCGAGGGTTAGTCCCAGTGAAAGGGAAGGGTGAAATGGAGACATTCTTTGTGCGTGGAAGAGCCCCATCTCGCTTCCGCCGTCCCAATGAAGGCTCCTCACAGAACAGGAAATCTCTTGCTGCAGTTGTCTTTGGAATGGTCCAAGCACGAAGACGGCAAACGATTCGTGGCGCAAAAGGTAAAGAACACGGAGAATCCATCTCGTTATCTAAATTGGTACACGTTCCTCCTAAAGCTCTGTCATTTTTTACACCTTGACACTTCATTTCCAGGGCCTGCTGATATTCTTACCTCACAGTCTCCGAAGCAAACCCGCGCTGGAAGTTACAGACGCTCGGAAAATAACAGAGAAGTCTAAAGCAGTCTATGATGTCTGGCTATGAATGCAGCGTGGTTTAATAATTCTCAAAGAGGAGAGAAACTTCCATTCTATGCTGTCTTACCTATATACCAGCCATCTTCCCAACGATTATAATTCAGTCAGTACAATTCTAAGACACATCATAGCAATTATTTAATTCGTACCTCTGCTTCCAGACATCCCGTCAGTTTAAGTAATCGTTTAAAGAATCGGTTAAGAAATCGTTGAAAAGATTACTTGCTACAAATAAGAAAATACAAAAAACTGTATGCGTAAGTCAAATATGCGGTTGTAAGATTTTTGTCAACATAAAGACGCTATTACTAGTTACTCTCAAATTGTAAAAATGACTGTACTAATAACCTGTATCTTATTATTATTTTACTTTTGTATTACATTCAATTTGTAAACGCAACGCACATAAACGCGACAATTATTATTATATTAATTAAGGAGCTAGGTACCTGGCATCTGTTGGCCACTCGCTTTTGTCAAATTCTATCAACGAATTTACTTGATACGTACCTTTTGTATGGAACTACTGATGCCTGACGCAAACCTGAATGAGATGTTTAATTTTGAACTGTGAAAATAGTTAATGTTGTCACAAAGAACATAATAAGATTACGTAAATATGTAAGCAATCATCGCCCGTCTCGAGAAAAATACAAAACCGTTATTTGCGAATGATGCAAAAGTGTAGGTAAACGCATTGAGTATAAGATTGAGGCAAGTTAAATGTATCTGATTTCCGAGATGATTGATTTGCCAAGCAATCCTTTCACTACTTACTACCTAATAACTACTTTTAACCTGGAAAGACGCTGATTATGATTACATAGTTTTAAAATTTGCACGTTCAAGTCAAGAATCTGTTTAAACCGGTTTTACATGTGCAAGCAGATATAACTTTGTTTTTGTTGACCATATTTTGTTTTCATCGCTGTTTTTTTAATTGTTCAAACAAAGATAATAAAGCTCTGTGTGGAGTATGTTACAATTGAACCATTTACATCGTTTTCTTTCTTCTTGATACTATATTCTACGATAGATTTTTGATTCTTCGCTGCGATTTCATGGCTGTAAAAAATATGCATTTAAATCAGTTTTCTCTCACAACCCGTCAAGAGTCACAGCATGTAACTTTCTTTCTAACGACAAGAATAATTGAACACAGATGACTGGAGGACATACACTAGCGATGACGGTTAGTTGACGTAAATGTGATAACACAAAGACGCGAGTGTACACGCTGTAAATATAGTCGGACGAAAGTTATAAATAGATCAGTTCAAAGATGGTAAAAAGTGAAGCTGAGAATCCATTTTTTTCTTCGAGCAACCAGATCTTTTGACTTTTTTATAAGCACCTCTCGACGTGACCACACGCTAAAAAACTGACAATGAATGGGGGAAATGGGCAACGTGCAGAAATTAGCTGATCGGATAAATTCGGCATTTTTACAAACTTTTTGTCTGCCTTCATCTTATATAGGCCATGCATCCCTCTGACTGAACTAGGAGCGTTCACGAAGCTGATAAAATGTTAGCGTGGTAGTATCAACAAAAATAACCTATTTTATGGGATTTTATATGTTTTCTGTTTTGAAAATGCAATCGCATATCTTTTTTTCTTCTAACTGATGCGATGCTTGTCTGCCTGGTTTATCATTATGGCGGTGTTTAGGACTCCGTTGTTTGTCTCATTGCGTTGGTGGAATTAGCACACTGTGCATAGCCAAGCATTTGACAATATATTTTTACTTGGTGAACCGATGCACATTCATTAAATATTAGTTGATGGGAGTTTCGAGTAGTGACTTTATATTATTTTAAGCTCAACATGGTTTACAACGTGTCACTAATCACCAGGCATGCTCATCTGAAATTATTTTAGTGTGTTGTAATATCTTGGCTGCATAATACTCAGTGTGTTTGGTAGAGGTTACGCTACTTTTTCTACGCCAGTTTCCCGAGCTTTGCGTTTCCAACCGTTTGGAGTTTTAGCTGAGCCTTTGAGAGTTGCAGATCAAGGTGATACAGAGTTTGGAACACTTTGGGGGAAAGTGATACTGAAAAGAAAAGTTTCCTTGTGGAACTCTAATTAAAAGAGAAGAAAGTTCATAATAATAAGCTTCGAGGGGCAAAATGAGTGACTCGGAGGATGATATTCCCGACGAGTTTAGCATTGAAAGGGAGAAAGAGATTTCAGAAAATGTTAAAGCTAATTTTGAGGTTTTGAGTCAGAAGACAGTAAATTTTGAGGATTTACTCAATGAGCTTATCAGCACTGGATGTTTATCTTTTGAAGACAAATATCAAATTGGAGTGGGAGCTGGAGATGACCCTGTAAGTTTATTTATCTGAGTATGTCTAACTGATAGTATGATTTTCTTTTGAACTCGCTTCTTACTTGGTTATTATATATATATATATATATATTTTTTTTTTTGCTGAAACAGAAATGCGGGAAAGCTTCCCTTATGTACTCAATCCTAATGAAAAAGTGTATATCCTGGAGGAAAGTAGCTCAAGCGTGGGAGGAAACAGGGAACGACTATCTGCTCGGTCGATTCGACACTCGTTTCGTGTTCATCGGTCAAGCGTCAAAGAAAACGCAAAAATTCTCAAAGTTTAAATCCCTTCCATCTCATCGGACTGAGTTTCTCACTCATCTCTATCTAAAGCACGTGCAAATCTCTCCAAAATCTCTGCTTAAATGTTTGAGAAAATCTACGAAAATGGAAGTGATTCGATTAGAAAAGATCAAACTCCCAACTGGTGGTGCATACGGGATAGATCCGAGTGCCGACTTTGATCAACTTTTACTTCTCCCGAGCATCAAAGAGTTTTACCTCGAAGACGTTGCCCTCGAGCCGTTCTCCAGTATTAAAGAAACCGGAATGTTTCTAGACGAGCTCAACCTTCGCAACTTGATATTTTTCAGCTCTAATCCTGTTCAAGCTTGGGATGGTCATATCCGGATTTTGATCAAGTTGCGAGGTGGGATCATCCTGAAAATGATTGCTGGCCAAGAAATAGTGTCCATGTGCCGCCGACGCCCTACCGAATATGGTGGGTTCTTTCATCCGCAGAAATGCAACGTCGTCGCTTTATATGAAAGTTATGTACCTAAAAATGCGTTCAACTCGCAACTGAGCAAGCTGGTTTTGTATCGGTGCCGAATCCCCAACTTGACTCCGTTGGTGGCCTCTTGTGACTGTTTGAAAGAATGCTCTATATATGGAGAGCATGACTCGGCCAACTTGAGCCAAGTTGACCTATCTGCTTTCCTCACTGGGGGAAAGTGCTCTTTGCTTCGTCGTCTGTCTTTGGGATTTTGCAATATTTCGTATTCAGGAAATGAAAATTCGTCCTCAGCCGTTATGTTCTGTCTGGATTTTCTCTGCTTTGATTGCTGCGCAATGGATAATGAGTTTGCTATCGAGTTTACAAACTTTTTCCAGACAACCAAACATATCACTTGGATTTGTGGAAGACCTCATTTGGGAGTTGAGCTATTTCGAGATATCATCAACTTTTCTACGTTGGAGACCTTCACTGTAGGGCACATGGATTGGAATAGTAATCCAGATTTGCGGGATGAAGTTGTTGACTCAATTCATGGATTGGAGGGCCACGAGAGCAACTTTATTTTGACCAAGCGGGATGATGACTCTGGATTAGAGGGAAGCTGGGAAGGCAAACAAGCAATGTGTTTGGATGACTTTAATCCAATTGTTTATGAGTACTTTCGCTGGGATTACTTTTGTGATTTAGACATCATGCACCATTGGTTTAACTTGCCTTCCTCAAAGAAAGAAAAATCTCCGCGAGAAACATTTTGCATCGAGTAGCATATGAAAATATCCTCATATTTTTCAAAATGACGTGAATAAATATAATCCTATTTTCTTATGTTTATTTTTAGTCGAAAATTTATTTCATTAAATGGTTATTGTATAACATTTCCCATTTTATAAAATCCTCAATATCAAGGATGACAAAATCCACCTTGAAACTGTTCAGCAACAAAAAATGATGCAAGGTACTTGGTCGTGTTTCTTTAAGAAAAGATGTGTGGTTGTAAGTTGTAAACCAAGCTACATCGTAAATTTTAAAGCTTACAAGGTCACCTTGAGTAGAGCAACATCCCCCTTCTGATTTACTTTACGGAGAAATTACTTCATCTGAATTTTTACTTCATTCTGCAAGAAAGCCTATATATAGAGCAGGTTTGTAATCCATATTTTTGCAGAACTAAAAGTTAGGTCTTGATTGCAGATATTTCTATATATTTATTTCAAAACCAATCATCCTGTATTTTTCCATCTTTTCTGAAACAGTCAACAGTGGAATAATTGTTAAACATGCAAAGATGTAATTTGTGTTGGATATGAACCGGAGAAATTGTATTGCTCACAGCACACACAGATCAGACAAATCTCTCTGCACCCTACGTAAACCCTGCCTACAAAAAAAATACTTCCCGATTCTCTCATGATTTACTTCATCAAATTTTAATTCGCGAACCCTTCCAAAACATCATCAACTATCGGCTCAACCATCAACCTTCAATTTTGTATCTTCGATCCTCATCAGCATGACAAACAGCAAATTTTGAAAAGAGCAATCGACACACGTTCATTTCACATTACTGACGCAGCAATCTTTTGTTAGTCATTTGAACATTATCAAGTTCAAATAGAATTTTACAATTTCATTTCTTGGTAAAGATCAGATATCTACTTCATACCGGCGAGAAGTCAGACCTGTTCTCGAATTACATGGAATTATATTATTTACCAGATAACATTGGTTTTTGTTCATACAAGAGGAAAAGTTGAAAAGTTTTTACCTGGCCGCACTATTCCTTGAAGTAGCATCATACGTAAAAGCAATGAGTCATGCAGGCTTCGCGATCATTCTATAATGAGCTGTGTATTCAATCAAAGTAAACATTTCTCAACAAGATATTTATGTACAGATAGGCAAATTGTAATGCAGATGTACCATGAATTCTAGCGAACAACTAAGGGATGAGGCATTTACAAATTACTGATGAGTAATTATGAATGAAGTTTCAGCTTGATGTGTTCCTCATTTTTTATCTCAGAGATGTTACAAACTCAGAATGCTTGAAAAGGGAAGAGCTTGGTTAAAAGGTTTGTCTTTGTCAACAGCATCAAGGCATCTTACTTATCTGTTATCTTGATGTTTCATAAAGTAACATCCGCTCTTAACCGTGTTGAACACATAAATGCTAGTCATTCTCGCTGTGAATGAAATGCCATATCTAAAATAATACCTTGTTTTTTAATGCAGTGAAGAAACTTTAATTTCGTGTTACTCCTTCCGCAGGCTCCAAACGCTATTATTTTTCATGATGGTGGGTCGTTGTCTCCACTAATAATAAACACACCAACCCAAAGAATAATTAGAAGGTGTGCTGTTTTACGTTAACGATAACTGAAGGATAGGAGACGAAAAGTGTCAAAAAGTGTTAAGTATCCTCTACGTCCCTTTACGTGTTGAATAATAAGTATGGGCCATGCAAAAACTCATAAACGTTAAGCTTCTGAACGGTTTTAGGTCTCGCTCTCGCACAGACAGGTAAATATATTAAGAGGCTATATGGTTACTGTTATATCAAAATATCTTTCTGGTAAGTACCAGAACAGAGTTCTTCAACCAAAAAAGGCCAAAGTATGGAGTAGTATGGGCTTTTAGATTTTCACCTACGCATACTAATCCCTCTGCATATGCAGCACACACCAAGTAGCAGCATTAGCCTTTGCACACGTAGAATAACACTTGGGCATAGAGTTGTCATGAAAAGTTCAAAAAAACAAATGGAAAAATACCATACCGTATACAGCGCTGCGTTCTAGCTAGTTAACTTTATTGTGATATTTTTGCTCCTACAAGCATTACCACGAAAAGCTGTGAGCAGAATACAAAAAGATTTGAGGCAAGACCGTAGAACAGTTAGTTATTCACCGACCATCAAACTGAGATTTTTGTTGAGTGATTGTTGGTTTGAAACATTACAGTGTGCAAAAGTTACTACAAAGAACTCCGAATAAACCAAGGACTATTCGGATGTTAGAAGATATTCACAGAAAATAATATTTTAAAATACTGAGAAACAATGCGTTTCCAGATAATTCTCGCTTTGGGACTTGTTGGATTGGCAAGTGCTTCTCCACTTGTTGGTAAGTTTGCCAAAAACTATTTTAGTTGCAGTTTTGCAAAGAGATGTTGCATTAAACACAAAGTTAAATAGCAATTCACAACGTTGTGGTTTGAGGATCATCATACCATCACTACACAAAGCTATAAACATGCAATAAATTGTTTTAGCACTCGTCTCTGGTTAGGATGCTAGTTAACACGAGATTTTATCAGTATAGCACATTAAAATATTGTTCCGCTGGTAAACTTGTGTCCTTTGCGTAAGAAAAATATGATTATCGAGAAGTGCAGTGGTACCATTCTTATTTACAAAACCACGTCAATTTGTGGTAATAAAGATTTTGAGGATTTTAAACCTGGAAATTGATAGTAAACAGACAAAAGCTGTGCATGTCAAAACATTTAGTGATTATATTCTGGCAAAGCATTCGACAATTCCCTTGTGTCAAATTATATTCATGCGCAGTAGTGACAATCCCAAATTTCGAGCGTGGGCATTGCTGAACAAAGTCAACGAATGGTGACGAATCAAATCGTCCCACATTTTAGTTTGTGCATGACCCTTAAAATATATTGTCAATTGTTTTCTCTCATTCCTATGTATTTGTTCACCAAACTAGAATTAGCTTTCGTAGATTGTCACCAAGATTATTCGTGGGCATAGTTATGTACACTTTTCCTCACGTCATAGTCGCACTGTTAAAACCATTTTCACTAGCTAGAGAAAATTAGCAAGATCATTGCCTGCTGCATTTAAAAACAGCCAAATTCTCTCCTTGAGAGAGGATGCGCAATAAGAATTCATGAGTTAAAATGTTTCTAGCAGCTTGTCCTTCGCAAATGGCATGTTGACAGAATGTCTCTTTGAAAAACGGAGATTTCACTTTTAAAAAGTGTTCTGTAAATGCAGCGCTGATTGAAGTACAACTTGTCAAAAGTAAATTTATGATGTAAGTAAACTTTCCGCTGCAAATTTGCAAGTTTCAACAGCATCCTCATCATCATGCTTCAACGAAGCATCCATTGCATCCAGTAAAACAAACTATTGCGCTATTTCACTGAACTAAGAATAGATTATTGTTTTTCATCGGATGTTGACCCAGCCGTTAAAAACATTTTTATGTTGTTTCGTTTTTGCACGATAACCTAATCCCTGTTGCTCATACATTTCTACCCTGAGTCATTTGAAATATATGTGACAGTCATAAAAATTAGCTGTGAAAATTGATCGTAAGATGTGAGAAGTCTCATTGTTTAAAGTTGACAAAGAAAACAACCTGAGTATCGTTGTACTTTAAGAGATTTTGGACTCTGCACGTCACACACTCATAATTTAAGACATGAGTAGTTTGGCAATACGCAATACTATCGTTAAAGATTTATACAGCAAACTGTAACGAAGTTTCTTGAGTAATACCAAAATCGTTATTATCGTAATGGTGGATTCAAGATAAATTTTTGTGTAAGCACTGGCAGTCAAATGCAGTGCTAAGCACACTTGTATCCAATCTGCGTCAAAACAATTCATGTTCAATCTACCTTGACCTATAGCAGATTCATCAACTCCATTGGGACGATACGAAATTAATTTGACGAACATTCGTAGTACAATTCCTTGGGCCAAGTCATAGGCTATAGTAAACCTCTGTCGGGTAGAGTTGACGATGCTTAAATTCTTTAAAATAATCTTGGCAAGATCAGCATTCTGTTGGAGTTAGCAGATGTAACGATAAGTCAAAATATTACATTTATATTCACAAATGGTCTCTTTTCTTGAGTCTAACTATTTTTCAGGCGACGGTACAGTTGCAAAATGTCTTTAACATCTTTTTGTAAAATAGAAGTTGCGATTGATCGTTGCACGTCATTGAAGTTAGGTTCCCTCCGAATTAAAATAGTCCTATTTTCTCGGCAACTTGATGGTACATTTACCCGATAAGGTAGCAATTTAAGGAGAACCATGGGAAAGCGTAAATGCATATGAAAGCCAATAGTTTATTGCTTTCAAATCGAAAACTTACATTTAGTATTTGTTAGAATACATAATATGCAAGCTGGGAATGGGGAATACGAACAGCAACAGAGAAGCAAAACCAATCATCTCTGAAAATTGTAGGTTAGACATGCAACTCTTTTCTCTCGATATGCGTAATGTATGGGAATTCCCATTACACATTGACGACCTAGCATTTCTAAACCGCTTTGAGCCCCGAGACAAGCTGTGCTGGGTAGTGATTTCTTTTTCTTTAAAGTACAACTTGGCCTTTGTTTTAGCTTTAACCAGCCTAGATTTTTCAAACACTTTTGTTATGAATTGTAGAATATCTTTGTTTGACACCTCGTTCCTCTCTTCATGCAGCAAAATGTATTTCGAAAGACACTAGGCTTTTGGCCTTAGAACACTTTGAGAACAATGCTGGCATGCCATGTCAATATGCCTAGCCTACTTTTTTTTATCCAGAATAAACATGTATACCACCCCAATTCGCAAGTAACCTTCAGACCTCAATCTCTGGCTGGAACGAGATTCTTGTTTGTACACAAAACAAGTTATGTAATGAAAGGGTTGTTACTTTCCAGGCTTTTTTGTTTGGTTTGGAGTCCCAACCATTGTGTAGCCTACACCTCTCAATAGGGTTTGAAGGTCATGACTATGTCCATGTTGGGTGAAGGCGTAGGAAGGTGTTTCAAGTTGAATGGGCTTCTCCATCATAACGCTTGAATAAAAAGTTTTTCAGACGTAGAGCATAGGTACATAGCGAGAGAGTCATTCATTTTGATTAGGATCGATTGCCGGCACAGGAAGTAATGTGAGGTAGACAAATGCTCCTTTTTTGTCACTGTACGGGAAATTAAATTAATAGTACAACTACATCGTGTACGTCAATTTCTCTTTTGCAATTTCTGCCTCGGAATTTATATGAATCCATTTTTTTCTCAAGTTAGACACGCGTTTCAGCTAAAGTTCCCAATGCTACCTTTTGATACGCTTTTGGACTTTGGACAAGAAAATTGCATACAGGGTCTGCATGATGTGAGAACTTTTGCATGGCTTTTTGAACATTTTAGCTCACAAGAAGGCCTATTATTCAAGGAAAATTTCATAGTTTAATCAAGTTTAATGCTCTCCTCGCGAGCTTACATTAATAACATCTTCAACTAAAGCCTTGCGGTGAACTTTCAATAAAACAGCCTTACAGGAAAACATAATTTCGACAATTTTTCATACTGCGCCTGATTTTTTTTTTCTTCAAAGGATGTTTGTAGGTAATTTAAGTAGGTATAGTATTTGAGATTAAACATAAAAATGCTGAGTACGTCTCTCCATGCATGCATTTTTCTCACGGTATAATTAAAACATGATCACGGGATGCTAGGGATTAGATCTAAAAACAATCCCAACATGAAAAAAAAGTAGGATTTTGATGATGAATCTTTCTAAAAGCATAAAATGTGTGTTGAGCATAATGAGCTGCTAAAACGCAGAACAGTCTGGGTTTCAAAAGTTATCCAACTCGCAATCAGAGTTGACCTTGAGATTCGCTAATTATTAGTATCTCTGTATTACCTCACCTGCATGAGTCAACTCAACAATTATTATTGCTGCATGCGAAAATATCAAACAAAATTTTACATGGGGAAGAACTTACTAATTTTCATGTTTTTAGTTGCACACTTCCAAATTAAAATTTGTACTACCAGTATTAGAGATTAACGAATTGCTACAACCGAACACAAGTATAATTTACAACTACAGGTGTAAATTAGAATGGGATATAATTTTGCTTTAATTTGATTTGCATTTTTGTTTCATGCACTGAAAATTTCAACATTAAATTGTGCCGCAAAACAATAGTGTTGACAGACAAGTAACGGCTGCTATGAATAAAAAAGTGGAGTACGTTTCGTGTGAATGCAAAACGCAATACATGAGCACACTTCCGCTTTACAAAAAATGTAGAATTTCGTGTTGAAAAATTGACGATTTGTTGGGTTTATAGCTTGAAAGATGATTTCCTGTCAGTACAGTTTGAACAGCTATGTAATTATTCCTTTTTTGCTGTTGATGTCTTTTTTAACAGACAAGAAGCTCGCCTCCTCCTTGAAAGTCGTTGACATTCCAGCCGATTTGTTTGCGGAGGCGTCCGAAAATGTAGAAACTGAGAAAGCGCCTGAAGAACCTGTCGTTTCTGACTCTGTGGCACCAGAATCCGTTTCTCAAGCGGAGAAGGATACTCCTGAGGTGAAAGTCGATGAAGCTAATCCTCCACCAAATGTTGAAGTTACAGAGCCAAAAGGTGATGACGACAAGAAAGACGGGTTTACTCCTGACAAGACCGGAGAGGATGAGGATATCGACAGGCACAACTTTTTTGGATTCCGTCTTCCCACTGTCGTTATTTTGAGGAGACCAGCTATTTTTGATGATCCATTCTCATCCTTCCCATTCTTTAGCTCACCATTCGGGCGTCGACCACTTTTCGGAGGAGCTGTGCCAACTCCTGACAACCGAGATGGGCACGAAGAATCTACAAAAACGGCCGTTGAGAATGCACCTTCCCCCTCGGAGCAGAGACCTATCAGCATTGGAAACAACGCAGGAATTGGAGGTGAGAAGGAGTGACTGTGTGAAACTTAATTACTGTTAGTATAATGGGTACAAAGCAACGCTAATATTCAACTTTTATGTTTGTTTAGACATTATGCATGGAGTAAGACAGCAAATGGACTCTCTGTTCTCCACCTTGTTCGCCCCCAACCAAGGATTTTTCCCAAATAGACAATTCTTCCCCCGGCCATTTTTCCCTGCAGGCCCAGCAGACTCTGCCTCCTCCGAAGATGAACTTGACTTTGACAAGCTCCCCAACAACTACAAAAACTCCACCTCTGAAACTAAAGTCGTTGACGGTCAAATCGTTGAAGTGAACAAGACAGTGCACAAGATCTCTGGAAACAACTCCAACGGCTTCTTCCAGTTTTCCGTAAGTCCAGTAAAAGACTCTTCAAACCTTAACTGTAAACCTAAAATTCACTAAAACTTTTGACTTTTTAAATGCAGATCATCAAGGTTCGTCCATCCAACCCAACCCCAGTGGAAGCTGAAGAAGAAAAGCCAGTCGAATCCTCTAACGTTTCCCCAGCAGCAATCGAAACCGCCGAGGCCAACCGTGAAGCCACCACCATCAAGGCCCAACAGGAAGCTGAGATGAACAACCCTAGCTTGAACGAAGTCCTCGACCAGGACGAGAAAGTAAGCACACTTAAACCTGGAGCTGGTGTAGATGATGGTCTTCTGAAAAGTGCTTAGAAAACGGAAACTGCCTTTTAGAGAATTGACCACCCATTCATTTTTGCAAAGAGCACTTCCCTCACACTTTCATTCCACAATCAATTTTTAAAGAAATACAATCAGTTATCACGGTAGTCCGCGATCCATCACATCATTCTAAAGACGTACATACCTCGATTGTTTATAGATTTTGCGTCAACTTTGATATTTATCTCATTTTTCGAACAAACAGAACTGAATAAAATGGTACCTTCAACCACTCTAGAGTAAACACAATGCACCTTGTAAATATGCGTCTGTAAATTCACCTTACTGCAATGCATTTTTTCGGTGACGCGCAATATGTATCGGCTGAGTTGATCATATAAAACGGTTTTTCTAGGAATCAATGATTGCCAACACGAAATACGATGTGGATCCTGGTCTCCTGCAACAGGAGTCCAGTGGACCAGTTGCCCTGCCACTTGTGGAAGAGATCATTTATGATTTTGTGCCTGTTGGTGAGAAACAATCGACTAAGGGCAAGCCCCTTGAACTTTCAAGTGACTTACGAGTGAACAGTTTGATGGAAAAGGCTGACAGCGCAAGACTCAGGACACTAGTCGACCCAGATGAGGTCGAAGTTATTTCAGTTTAAGAACAACTTTCAATTTAGATATATATGCTTCAGCGCAACTAATTACAATCGTATTGATAATATAAATATTTATAGTAGCAAATATATAAAAATTAACGTATGTTATTCCGGCTAACGCATATTCGACATTTAAAATAAATTCGTTTTCTTAGAAAAAACACTACAAAACTTTCAATAACTTGACAAATTAACTCTCGACTCTAATTAACTCACTACTTGAACATATTGCGCACATGTGCTCGCCGGTTCTCCTCAAGATTGGCATGGGTTTCCCGAAAGCGGTTCAATTCGGTTTGCAACTTGTTGGCGGTCTCCTCTATGGAACGAAGGCTGTCGATATGTTCGTTCGTGATTTTCAAAATGATGGACATCTAAATAAATAATAAATTGAGTGATTAGAACCATTTGTTCAAATGCAAGAACGATCTCGAGATAGCAAAAGTAAATGCAGAAAGCTGGGAAACTCACCGGATCACCTTTCCTGCAGGTTGATGAGTTTTTCTGGTTAATGTCGCGGATTAAATCTATGAGGTCGAATGACATTTGCTGTAGGGCAGTGTCCAGGTTTAACATGGATGAAAACCTAGGCGGAAATCATTTACAAAGATTCATTATATAACACAATGGCACAAATGAATGGATGTAGCATATGAATTCATTTGAAAGAAGAGCATTAAGATAAAATTACAGATCCACTCGTGAAGGGTCCAACGAATGAATTTGCCCAAGAGGTGGTATTTCAGCTTCCATTTCTACCAAAAACATTTCCATGTCAGTTTGACGCTGTCTCATCAAGTTTAACTGAACTTCCAACCGGTTCTGCGCTTCCTTTGTAGCCTCTACTGCTTTGTATAATTTAGAAATCTGAAATAAAAATAAAATCCTCAAGCTTTTTCTGTAAATTGAGTAATAATAGATGCAACTGAAGCCATGCTTGAGTTACCTTCTCAGCGTTCTCATTCAAAGCCTGGCCCATGGAATTGGTTCTTTCAGCATGAAAATGAAACTGGACTTCCTGGACTTGCAGCTCTTTTGTCATCCTATTGATGTCATTCTGCAAATCCTTGAATGTGTAAATTCCACGATTGCGAGCACCTTCACTTTCCCTTAACAATCAAACTTAAAATTGAGGGCTTTTCCCAAGTCATTAGAACATTTAGCACTTACGCAGTTTTCTGATTGGTTCCTCCAGAGCCACTTGACGTCGCTGGTCCAGGATTGGCATTCTGGACAACTTGATTACTCGCTGATCCAGCCGCCACACTTGTGGATGCCGTGAACACTTGTGAGGTCAGATTTCCACCA
>VICI01001986.1:0-18846 GCA_019593645.1 Akabosia matsudoensis | reverse complement strand
TACTCTACAACACAGTCGACGAGGCGACGGACAGCGGCTGTGTTGCATTGAAAAGGAATTGCTTTCACTTACACTGCAACACTGCAGAAGGGGCGACGGACAGACGGAAGGATGGACACGGACAATTTCATAAAGCAGCTTACGCTACTTAATAATGGACTACCAAGGACGAAGATCAAAGGACATGAAAAAAACTGTCATATGACAAAAATGAATGTTTCGTTCATGTATACTATTACTTTTTTGCGTCACCTAGAAAGCCAAAAACCAATTTTAGGGATATAGAGGCTTTGGCATAAACAAGCCACTATTTACAAATACCGTAAAACCTGTAAAGAACGCCCCAGGGAAAAATTAGAGGCCTGGCAAAATTTCAATTAGCTACTTAAATCTGCTTTAAATTTTTACTAGCATAACAATAGAAATATACGTTTAAATAGAACGGAAACATTACTTCTTCTGCGAAGCAAATAACTAATCGATGAATGCACCGGGTTACCTGGAAATTCAAAAACTGCCGTATTTTCTCTATTTTTTTCGATTTTGATTATGATTCAAAACAATATCACGTTGTTGAAGTCGTTTTCTCTGTAGCTATTGTAACCTGGTACACATCTATTCTAAGTTTCCTTCAACACTTACTGAGGAAGACCATTCACGTTGTTGAAGTCGTTTTCTCTGTAGCTATTGTAACCTGGTACACATCTATTCTAAGTTTGCTTCAACACTTACTGAGAAAGACCATAAGCTTTTCCCTTCTATTTATGTATATACTTCAATTAGCATAACTACTATTTAATTTCTGTTATCGATTTCAATCCCAATTTCATTATCAATGTATTCATCTTCGTCAATTTCTCCTACTAAACGTATATCTGATTGCGGGTATTTTTGGGCTTGATCCCTGTATTGTGCCTGGCATTCTTTAGAGGTTTTACGGTGCAAATTCAATCTACGAAGGCATATTTTACTTTGTGAAATATTTTCCCTGTATTGTGCCTGGCATTCTTTAGAGGTTTTACGGTGCAAATTCAATCTACGAAGGCATATTTTTACTTGGTGACATGTTAGTGTACATCTCTGTACTTGTAAAACACCATGTACGAGCTGTAGCTTCAGATTTGACACCAGAAGACGATGTTAATACATTTACAAAAAGCATAACTAAACTACATGCTTTTTTGTATGTTCCTTGTTTTTTGTCACATATTTTTCCAACAAGTTAAAAAAATAAACTGATGAGAGAGCACGCAAGAGGGTGATATCGTACGCGTTTAGAATATAAGCTTTCCTTCCTTTCCACCCGGTATATAAAGTCATTCCAGCTATATATTTTTCCCCCCAACGAAAAACTCCGCCGCATTTTTTTTATTTTATCCGGGTTTTACTTACATTGAGTGCGGACGACGGTGTTGCTCTAGTTTTTAATGTTTAGTTTCTATTCCACACCGAGCCTTCCTGTTAGTCTTTGCTTGACTGTTTCCCAGGTCGCTTCGAGTCTCAAACCACCCCGGAAAATTGTATAACATTGCTATATGGTGACAAAACGGGTTTTAAGAAGAGGAAGAAAAAAATAAATTCTTTCTCGTCATCGCATCGACTTTTTATTTTTACTCTTGACTGAGTTTCCCTTCACAGTCGATCAACTTTCAAGTGTAAATTTTTGACAGGATTGTGTTTTCTCTGCTCATCAGGAAAAATCTAGTGACAAGGATTACGCACACTCAGTTTTCCATGTGCACGCCAACATGATAAACAAAATCATGGAAAGATTTTTTTTTCTTCAGTACCTTGGGCAGTTTTAAAAGTTAATGTACCATAAAAGATTTTCTGTTTTTTTCTTTTTTGAAAACGACGGACTCAAGTGAAAGTACTTTTTATAATGTCAAGTATGCATGGTTCATACATACTAAAGTAAATAAAACATAAAATAATAGTAAGTAAAAAATGTTACCCTCGTGAGTATCAAGGTTTCGTTTTGCTTCGGAGAAAAGTTTTAGTTTTTTCTCCAGGAGGAAGAAAACAAAATTATGATGAAAACAATGAAAATGACTCTAGCCCGAGTAATGGGCAAGGACGTGGTTGTGGTGAAAGTGGTTGCACTTTTACTCGTATTCATGGCAGAAGTGCAAATGCAGCCGACAACAGTCCTCCCCTCCTCCCCTCCACGGGGCAGAGTTAACGAGACAATTAGTAAACGCGTGAGTAAGCCTGAAGAGGACGAGCAGGTTATCCAGCAGTTGTGGCAGTCGAGGGAAAACGCATGGAAGAAAGGTACAAAACAAACCAAAGTTATTTTCCCTAAAAAAAGGAGAAAAGTTTGTTCGAATTTAATTATAATTTTCGAACTATTTTCATTGGCTCTGCACATTATATCCAGCAGAGATTCCTAAAGAAATAAATTTCACTCTGGCATAGCTAAAAAACACACAAAAATAATATTGAGAAGTTTTTTTTTCTTCCGGGGAACAAAATAACAATCAAACTTGACAGAATCAACTAAAAAAATATAAATAAATAAATCCCCATTCATTTCACTCTTGACTGACTCCACTCTAGAGGTTTTTTTTATTATTTCTTTATATTTCTTGAACCTATTGTCTTGCGTTTCCTAGCTAGCTTTTTTTCTTTGTATTCTTTACTCAACCAAGTAAGAAAATTACTCGGTTTTTTCCCTTCATCCTTCGAACAATAATCAGTCTCGAGGGATATATTCGCACATAAAAAATGTATATCTTTTTTTGTGTGTTTCGGATGCTCCTTTCCCAGACTAATTTATTTTCAAAGACGTTCCTCCATTGATCTTGGGGTTTCTCAAGAGACTCTGCAAAAAAAGAAAAAGAATTCTTCTTTTTTTACAACTGCTAATCTCCTTTTTTTTCTTGTATAAATATCCCAAAAAATAAACGTTGCTTAATAGATGAAAATTCAAAAAAAAAAACTCTAGTCAGAAAAGCCGTCGTTTATTTGGTTACGCATAATAAACCAGGATTGCAGTTTGCACAAAAGCTCTCGCAAACATCAAACCAAATTAATGTCTTGTCTAAATCCTGTTTTCTTTTAATTTATTTCCTTTTAATTTTCACTCCAATACTGTGCACACTAAGGATAAATGTTAGTTATAAACATGCGAATATATCAGTTTGGAGCACTGGATTTAGATGTAATTGTGAAAATTACCGCACAAATCTAAAACATGCGTAGAAGAGTCGTTAAAAGTCATGAGCACTTTTGAAAAATAAACTGCGAATACTTCTGACTGAAACAAAAAAAAATATTCATTTGGGAAATTGCTCTGAATATATTTTTTCTCTACAAATAGGGTGATATATGGATGACTATGAGCGTATACAAGTGCGCATTTGAACCAATGGCAAAGTGCAAGTTCCATATGCCATATACAAAAAAATTGACTAACAAGCTGCAGATATTTTAAAACTTGTCAAGGAAATATGTCATACACATTTAAAAGACGAAGTACTTTTTTCTGTCATCGAGTTTTTTTATTTATAGATGGACTCCTGGCAACAAAAATAAATAAAAAATAAAAACTTTTCGTTGCTGAACGCATGTGGGCCAAGATGCGTACATACATTTTTTGTACGGTGGTATTTCAGTAGGACGGGGAAATGTTTCAAAACGTTCTTACGATGAAGTGATAAGGAATAAAATAAAATAAAAAGAACAGAATATTCAAGCGTTGGAAATTGTTTCCAATCAGACTACTGGCTATAAACATTCATGAAATTTGAACAAACGAATCTAGTTAAATAAAGTTAAAGAGTTTAGAATACATTTTGTTAAATTGTTTCTTTCTAGGCATTTTCATTTTAGATTAGCAGCGCAAATCAAACTTTTTCTCTACAAGAACAAGAAATAAAGTTGAGGGTTTTTCATTTATAGAAGCAAATTAACAGAAATAAAATGTAGCTTTTGTTTCTTAATCAATTTAATTTTCTATCCGTCGCGCTGTAACTTTTTAGTACGAAACTAATTTGCTACTTCTATTTACGTTTTCCCAAGAATTGAATTTGAAAATGCGCTTTGTCTCCGGAGCGAGACATTTTAACTTGTCGAGAATTTTTTTTTGTATTGAGCAGGAGTACGAAGAAAATTTATTTTCCAGACAAAAGATTTGCCACAGAAAATATAACATGAAATCAGAGGCCACATCTTGTTTCCTCCGCATAAACCAGACATGGGCGTGCTTTATTCGGTGTAAGATGCAGGCAAACATCCAGCCTGTCAAGAATCCGTTGGAAATCCCGTCCACATTTCCGAAGTTGAGCACAATATTTTCTCAAACCAAGGATTCCTCCTCACCCAACATTCCTTCCAAAACAACAGCTGAACCATGCCAAAAACTTTTTTTCTTATTTTAAAACACTCGAGAACACTGCTCATCATGTGGAGCGCCACGTGTTCCAAAAAAAATTAAGACGGACAGAGCGAGCTATATTGTATATTGAGAAAAAAACCCGGAAATTTTTGTATTTATTGAAACGGAGAGCTCAAACCGCATGGGTTTTAAAGATGCACGCTTCTATGCACCTCAAAAATCATGATATCGTTTATTAGAAAGAACGCGAGTAAAATAACTTCAATTTTCTTTAGCTCCTTAATGCAGGTAAAATGTACAGGGTGGTTTGTATATATCGCTCTATTACAAACCGACTTCTACATACTCTGAATCCTCCAAAGATCGATCGCCCAGGCAAAAATTTCAAATATGTATATGTAGCTCTTCACCTAACGCGTCGGTAATTAAAACAACCCGGCTATGTTTAGAGGATTTACGGTGCATGGAATTTCAGTCGTTATTTACAAAACCTGGGTTCTCGACGTTCTCTAGAGGATTTACGGTACATTGTTTTCGTATCTATTTAGCTCTTTGATTTTGTATGCATATATGCATAGTGCGATGTTTATGAACAATTCTGTACACTACTATTTTTCCAGGCTGATCCAGGTGTGTTTTTTTTCTGGTACAAAGCTCAACCTGGATTATTATGTGCAGGTGCACATTTAGTTTTAAGCTGGATATTTCTCGGGAAGAAATGTCAATCATTTGGATGTAACTTTTTTTAGTGAAGTTTCCTTAAAAATTGAGGTTATCGGGTTTTATACATGACTGGCTTAGACTTCGCTGTTAGCTTTCGTATGTTTCTAGGAATAAAAGTTGAAGACGAGAATTTTTTGGAATTTCGTAGTGTTTCACGGCTGTGATCAGACAATTTCTGTTTGAAAGGGAATGAACGGAGTATTTTCTAGAAAAAAAATTGCTGAGGGGGAAGCCTTAGCGGAATGTTGTGGGGATAAAAGACCTATGCATCAAAGGAGGAAACATAGAGCAATAGGGAATTTAAAACAGAACATTTTGTATTTATTTGTAGGGATACACATCTTCAAAAAACATGATCAAGTGATGGGCACAGTTTCAAACGGAATTTTTGAAATGGCTCATTTTCCCGATTGATCTTTGAAACGTCCATGCCAGAGTATTTCTGTTATTGAAGTGAATCCAGAAAGAGAGGAATGTGCTGCTCTTTGATTCCTTTTAAAATGAACCTTTTTTAGGTTTAAAAAAAACCCACGCAAACAGAAACTGAGTTTTGCCGGAAGCTACGAATAAGCAAAATGTCAACGACTGATCCACCTACGAAATTTTTATTTATTTTGCGTCAACAAGTACGAACTACAATCTTGCACAATACTTAATACTATTAGCTGGAAAAGAATATGCATAATGTTATATTATATGAAATTATCCTTTGCCATCTGGAAACATTTCTATGTAAAACCAACTTAATTGAATGTTGTCATGGAAAAAAATCTCTCTGGAAATACGTGACTGTCCCTGGGAAAAGGGTATGTGTCGAGTAAAAATAGAAAAAAGAAAAATAAACTAAATTTCTAAATTCGTTTTTCTCTGAAAAATATGCCATGGCGTAGAGGGAAAAGTTGCGAGCGAGACAAATTTGGCTCCTTTTACCTTTACGACTTGGAATTTTTTTCAGAGAAAAACGAATTCAGCATTTGTTTTTCTTGTTTCTCTTTTTACACATGTCCCCTTTTCCTTGAGACAGCCACATATTATGTAAACGCTTCTTATTCAGCTTTTTTACTGAAATACTCGTCCCCCTAGGGATACAGTCGTTTTTTAAGCTTGGGTGGCCTAATGAAACTGAAACAAAATGTGTTTGTTTAAAGTGAAGCCCACCTGTCCATACAAAAAACAGCCTTTTTTGTATCAACAGGCATGCCAATTTGAGCATTTTTACTCCGCATACCACATTTTGTTTTTTTGAAGAAAGTCATGAGGTGAAAACAGGGAAATTGTTTATTTTTCAAAACAGTTTTGCCACTATTTTCTCCTTGGTTGAATTTTTCACTCTAGAGGAGCCACTGGTGTACATTGCGGTCTAGACGTCATGTGTAAAAATTGAATGCGAAGGGGAAAAAATGCCAAAAAAAACACATTAAGCGTATGTGTAAGGTTCAACATAAAAAAACTTTGCTTCCGCCTGGATTTGGCATATTTTCACTGACGTAAGAAAAAAACGGAGAAACAAAGTTATAAAAAACTTTTTGCTGGCTTTGTTGCCCTTGGATTAACCTACACATAACCTTTTTCCTGCTGAGCAATAATGGAACTGGTGTGTGTGTGTACACTAGTTTTAGATCATATCGTCTTTTGTGTACTTTTTCTTCCGTTTGTCCGAATGAGCTTTTTAATATGGAGAAAGCTCGATATAGAAAGCAATCCGAGGGAAAATCAACAAGAGCCTTAATGCTTGATCAAACCTCATGATAATAGAAACCATACCCCGTCAAGAAACAACACAATTGGCAATAACAGAAAGTAATTTTTGCCTCAGCTTTCACCCCATGCTCCTGACTCGGACAAGTGTAAACTTTAAAATTTTTATTGTTTTCTAATGTTAATCAATGTATCTCGCCGTGAAGCATGCCACACACACGCCATTACTAAATTATAAATTGATTCCATTCATGAAATCGAGACGAGTCAGCGGAGAAAAGGAAGAAAAAAATAAATTAGAAAACGTGGGTGGTCAACTTGATACACACGTGTGGGAAATGGATCGGAACAAGAGTCTCCAATGCATGGTGTATACTACAATACTGAAGAAGAAAAAAGTGCACGCTTCGAAGTTTCCAAGAAAATTGATTGGATGCATTTTCCAAAGCTATTCCTGGAAACTTGGCAGGATTTTTTTAAACGATTGTGAATTCCAAATAAAATGCAGTCAACGCAGCCCCTTCTTATCTATAAAAACGGACGATTTAAGCGGCATGCACACGTCGGCAATCTTTTCAAACAAAATTGTTTTTTGGCGTCCACACGATTGGAGAAGTCATATCAATGTTTATCATTCCCACACTCAATTTCTCTCTCATTTATTTTTTATTTTTTAGTTTAACTTCTGTGAATTATACCAGGCATGGCAGCGGTCAAAATTGCGGTCTGGTCTGAAATGGCTAAAAACGGTTTTTTACCAGTCTGGTTAAATCAGTTCAAGACGGTTAAAAAGGAAAAATATTAAATATTTCAAGGGAAGCGGTTCCTCGCGCCTAGATTTTGCTTTACAAATTATTCTACACGGAATAGCTAACAGTTTCAGCATCATTCAACTTGCTTTGGAATTTTTCAGGAATAACGAAGTGTACGNGTACGACTTTGACGCCATTAGCCATTCAACAAATTTTAAAAGAAAACGATTTTACCCATTCCGACCATTTATAACCGTTTTTTACCGCAAAACCGCGGTTTTAGCTATCTCTGCATTATACCATATGACAACTCTCCAGTTTCAAATAAACGAGGATTATTTTGGTTCCGGTGCCAGGTTGCAATTCCAGGCACGGCATGCATTTTAAGTTGCCACACGTTTTCCCAATCATTTTTTCCTTCTCGTCCCGATAAGCTCTCGCCACAAAGCCCTGCATTCATGCAATTCTTGCATTATACCAAACACCGAGAACAATTTACAACATGAACGTGTCTGCTCGTCGTTGCCAATACTCGGTTGGATCTACTGCCAAGCAAATGTACTGAAAAATTTATCGGCTCAATTAAAGGAAAATATCGCTTTTTCCGTATAAAAATTTCCTTTGTAGCTCCACACTACCCCAATTACCTGTGTCAACTTGCACAAAACCGAAATTATGTATTTTAGCTAAAGTATTTATATTTTTTTGGAAAATATTAGGTAGGAGTGGATCGTATGCAACGAAACGCCCATAATCTCAAGAAACTTTGTTGTTATTCCAAATAAGTTGCATATAAGTATTTACTTTCAACGGGGAAATAATACCCTTGATAGCTCCTAAATAAAGAAAAACGTCCAATAAACTTGGTAAAAAAACTTGTAACAAAGGAGTGAGCACACATGAAAATTACTGGACAAATATAAACAAAAGTACCTGATTTAAAAAAAAAAACAGAATACCGTTAAACTTCTTAGGAACGCCTGGAGCCAAAAGGGAAATCTGAAATTTTGCCGGGTCCCTATGATATAACGATCGACATATAATACATGAACCAAGCGCACAATATCGGCATTGATAAACGTTCAGTCACAGAAAATGACGAAAACAAGGACCTGAGAATGAAATAGTTGCTGAAAAGCATGCAAAAAATTGAATTTAAGCTATACTAGACAGAACTGTAACAAATTAAACCTAGCTACAAGTAAAATTTAGCCGGGTCCTAAACTATCGCCAGGTCTCCAATTATCCCCGAGGTGTTAAGAGGGGAGTTTTGATTTTTTACCTGGGCATTGTTTAGAAGTTTTACGGTAAATTGTGCATGAAAAGCAAGTACACCTGGAGTACATCATTTTGTTATACAGTTTCAAAGGACAAAGTAATTCTGTAATGGGAAATTTTGGGTGGTTTTGGAAGGTTGAATGTTTCAAGATGCAAATCTCGAGGAGAAAAGTAATAATGTTTATGCACAGGCTGTAATTTGTAATTTCTATTTTTTTCTGTGCACTGGCTT
This sequence comes from Akabosia matsudoensis, assembly GCA_019593645.1. Taxonomy (NCBI): domain Eukaryota; kingdom Metazoa; phylum Arthropoda; class Collembola; order Entomobryomorpha; family Paronellidae; genus Akabosia; species Akabosia matsudoensis. Next base: position 9,824 of record VICI01001986.1, on the reverse strand, counting down.
GTTTGATATTACGGAAAGTATTGGCACAAACTCACACTCTGGCTGACAGTTCAAGGTAAAAAAAATCAGGTTTATTTTGAAATGATACCATGTGCCATTTGATTAAAACCAGTTTAAAAAATTATATAAGTCGTTGTATTTCCATGGCTGATGCATGCGGTCACAAACCATGCGAGGAGAAAGCTATTCATTACGCTGATGCTTGGGTGACATATAACAATTTTTTTATATCGGTAGTATTTTATGTCTGCGTGTATCCAAACAACATGATTCTTTTTCTTTCCTTTTTTTTTGTCACGGCCCTGACAATAAAAAAAGGCACAAGGGACCCGTAAATGCTTCGCAAATTTGAATTGTGAAAATTGATGAATTCGCGTGACAAAAAGGTTTACTACTGAAATCAGTCATTACTGCCAGGGAACATAAAGGAAAGAGTATATTTCATAGAATCAAGTGTACAATCAAGCGTAATAAAAAAAACTGCAGCTTTTTTTTGTATATCATGTACTATTACACCATTTGAAAACTAGAATTATAACAGTTCTCATGCGACACGGTATTGTTGACTGTTTTGAAGGGAAAGTATTCAAAACAAACGATATTAAGAAAGGTTTCGGGTTTAACTGGACGCACTATAAATTGATGTCTTTACATGAAACGCGTAAATTTGTTGATTTACAGGCTTAAATTTTCACACAAAACTAAATTAATCGAAGCCAGTCATCGATTGGCTTGCTATAAAGCAGATGTTGCTTCTCTAAAACATTAAAATGTAAGTCACAAAATAAATGCATTTCATTTTTAGTTTGCTCAAGTTCGTCGTTACGTCTCTCGTTCTACACTTATTATTGCTAAAGAAAACCGCTTTCCTTTGCGAAAGAAAGCCAGTCTTTCTCTCAAAACGACCATGTCGAAGTGTCTCCTCCTGTTAATCTTACGAGAACGCTGTACAAATAAAACGAAGATGATCCGAGAGAAAACTGTGCCGTTTATTTTCTTTGTATATTTTTCCCTCCTCCACAGCTTCATCGAGACTCCACGTTTCGTTGAGCACATAATGACTTTTCTTCCTTATCCTCGATGATAATGAGGTTGTGTCGGAGAACGTATTCTGCTTTCTCTTAAAAAACTCAGCTAAGTGGGTTTTTTTCTCTCCTTTTTCTGGTTGACAGTTCATAGCAGACGAGACACTGAAAAGATACTTACGCTCAGAGGTACATAAAAAAGAGAGAAAGTTGGCCAAAATTGCTATTCGTATTTATTTTTCTTCTCAGTCAACCATGTAAAAAGCTATTTTGCGACTGTACACATTAGATGGGACCCTGTGTTTGTGCTACATTTCAAACTGCGAAAAGGTACCGTAAAGCTTCTAAAGAAAGTCCCGGCGAAAAATTGAAACTTCCCTGTCGACCCCTGGCGATAATTAGAGACCCGGTGAAATTTTAATTTTGACTTGTATTAATTTCTTACAATAGCTCAACTTTAATTGTTTGCTAATTTTTCAGTAACAAAGTCATTCCCAAGGTCGTGCTTTTATTATATTCTGTGACTAAACGTTGATAATACCGACAGTGTGCGCTTGATCCCTGTATTTTATCCGACATTGTTTAGGGACCGGCGAAATTTAAAGTTTCCCTCCTGACACCCAGCGTTCTTTAGAAGTTTCACGGTACATATTGAGGGCTTGTGTATCCCGTTCTCATTCAGATTTTTAGCGTCTCTCTGAAAACGGTCGACGTGATTCTAAACAATTCACTCGGCGCTCGAGATGAAACGTTCTTTAGTGTCTTCATCAAAAGGGAAAATGATGATTTTATTCGTTCAGATGTGAGCATTTTCATTCTTGACGGAACAAAATCGTTTTTTATCCGCAGCCGGGAATAGGATATGGGATATATTTGCTCATAAAGGAAGGAAACGTGTGACGAAAATTTTGCGACAGTTGAAAAAAAACACAACATACCAGCATACATGTAAGTAAGTGGATCACGAGAGTACTCTGCTGCTGATACAGTACTGGAGAAAGTCGTTATTACAGAGAAAGTTGCGCTATTTCTAAAGTTGAATCTGATGACCAAATGAGTTTACCTACTTTTTTTTTGCAGTGATTCGATTGGGATAACAAACAAACATGAGACAAGTATGTAAACATTATTTCGCTGACATGGAAATTCCTGTTTGCGCTGCTGCTGGTTGCTAACTTTCAAGAGTAGAAAATCAGCAGCAAAAGTTGACATTGTGCTGATGGGTTGGCGTTTGTTATGGCCTAAATTGCAAACCAGCTATTGTTGTACTTTGTCAGCAGTTTTGCGTGCACAGAGGGAACGTATATCTATGGAATGAAAGCGAACAGCTTTCACTTTTTTTCGTGACTGCATTGCAAAATAGAATATGGTGGAGTAGCATTGTTCGCAAAAACATATAAAAGTGGCGATGACCGCAACGACCTTTCTCTTACAATTTCTCTCATAATCTTTTCGGACTCGAAAGCTAACGCAGAACAAGTATGCGAGACTCATGAGTTTTAGAACCTTACTTGCAAATGTTTCAAATTTAGCTCGTATCTCCAAAATTTAATGGTGTTTAGCTGCCCATCATCGCAGTTCATCGTTGAGTTTGCTGGTTCGTTAGCGCTTGAGTGAAAGTAGAAAAGCTGTATACTTCCTGCTGCGTACCAGTCGTCACCATGTGCAGTCCACAAAACAAAATAACGTTCATGGGTTTATGTGATTTCTTTTATCGCAAGCATTAAAATACGAATCTCACAAGTAAATTTTGTAGTTTCCTTTAGCAAAAACGGAATTTGGTAATAATTTGATATTAAACATTATACAATATAAATAAATGTTTGAAGCCGCTTTGAATTGTTCAGCGCTAAAATTTTGAGGGCATTGAACCTGACAAATTTGAAATATTAATCTGTTTAGATAGCTCTCATTCAATCTAACGATTACTTACTGATGAAATATTCACAGTTGTGTACGACGCATAAATAATTACGAAGGTGATGTGGTTTCATTCAAAGAAGTGCCTACCCCCATTCTCTTTTTCGTTCTCTCACAAAAAGTTAACATTATTTTCGTTTCAATCTTAAATCGCCATTGGTTATGTACCTGATCTAGAGAGACAAGGACTAATTTCTTAAACATGGAGGTCTTTGAGTAACCTTCTTTCTTTCTTTGAAAGGTTCGTCACCCAAAACCTGCTACGAGCCTTGTGTTTTCTTTTTCGTTTATTTATTTTTTATATTCGAGGCATATGCCAAAACGGTGGAAACAATTTATCTAAATTAGTGACAAAAACGAAAGTACATTTATCTCGAGTGTGTGTACGGCTCGGAACGTGTCCATATAAATAATTGATGGCTCCGCCAAAGCTCCCAGTCAAATACCAAACTGTGTTCACTAATAATCGGCGCACATCAAACTGACTATGCCAGAAGAGGAGCTCATCTGTTAAAAATAAAAAAAATAAAAAACTGGGCATGGGTCAGTGTGCCAGGCTCGACATGACTTGGAGCTCCACCCAGCATTGCTATCAATGGCCCAAAAAAAGACTAGTCTTAGTCGAATAGGTTTTTGAAGTAAATAAAATATTAAAAACCCTAAAAACCTTTCCTTGGGCAAGACTATAAATTTTGATACACAAAAGCGTCTTGTGCAAACACAAACCGAGCTGTTGGCAAACAGACTACCAACAACGCCAAACAAAAATATCGATTTATTTTGTCGAGCGCTAATGTGTAAAGCTATTCATTTCTTTCCCCGGCAAAAATTTCCTCGGTAGGTCAGCAATTCAAACAGGCTTTGGCTTTTCCCCTTATGTAATTTCCTTCCTTCATCTGTCTACTTTCTCACACGAGTACAACTGCAATATTGCAGAATAATAATACCGTAAAACTTGTAAAGAACACCCGGCCAGAAATTGACAAGTCCCTCTCGACCCCCCGGTCGGCGAAATTAGAGACCGGAGGATATCTAAACGCTTTACTTTTAACTGGTTTTAATTTATATTTTCATAACATAATTCGGCGCTATTCAGAAACCCCGTGTAATTTCAAATTTTACCTCTTGACCCCACCGTTATGTAAAGGCCGGCGATCTTTAGAGATCCTCGGCGTTCTTTAGAAGTTCTACGGGATTAAACAAAGTTGCTAGTCTTTTATGTAACGATAAGTCATCAATTTTTATACAACTGGCCAGAAAAATTGCACGGCAGGGTAAACACTTTTTTTTCTTTTGTGCGAAGAAAAAGCATGAATAATGTATTCTGTTTGGGCTTCCGAGTTTCCAACCTCGCTATGTTTGGTATATCTGTTCTTGTGATTTAAAATTACATTTTTGGACGATCTCCTCAGAATCAAGTTGAAAGAAAACATATTTATACACAGATCCTTGTGCATATTTTAAGAATAAGAAAGCGAACCGTATGAAAATTTTATCAGAGAAATGATAGGAATATGGAGGTGAAAGTTGTTTGGTACGCGGAGAAAATAAAATCTAGTAGCAAATCCCAAGGAGAAAACACATACCGTTAAAAGTTTGAATTAAGCTTTTGAATTAGTAATTTCTGTTTTTGCAGACATTTTTTTTTGGCCTTGAACTCGAAACAACATTTTTAATAGTGTTGCAGTGTAGTATTTTCACTACAAGTTTACTTGTTCTGTTCCTAACGGGTTATATGTCTTGTTCAGGATGAAAAAAATGATCGATTGAGAAAGCCAGAGAATCGCTAGGAAAAAGAACTTTTAATTTTTTTGCTTTTTCTGTCTTTACCCAGCTTTCTCCAAGTTTTCCTTGTTGGTAGTCCAAGAGTACAGTAAAAACTAGAGCAAAGTCTGCAAGATTAATCTATTCTCTTTGAAAGCAGCTTGATGTGCCATAAAACAAGCTTGTTTTCTCTTCCTTTGGTCTTGTACCAAACAAACGACCTAGTTTTTTTTCTTCTCGCCTAGTCAAACGAAGCTCGTACTTTTCTCTAGAAAGACAAATTCTGCATGATGGATTTTAGGTACGTGAGTATAATACCGTGTTATTTTATCTAGCCACAGCCATGAAGATCCTGCAGTGAGTCATAAATAAATGAGAAACACCAAGAAAAACATGAGATTCCTTTGAACAAAAAAGTACAACCCAGGCCAAGAAAATATGTTGAATTTTTTTGCGGGGTTAGTCTCAGATGTGTTAGAATTTTTCCTTCATATATTTTACCAAGGAAACTATGGATTCATCAATAAACTCGTGGTCACTTGAGACTTGTATATAAACGTTGTATTTTTTCTTTCTCCAACGATGTTTTCCTAGGTTTTTGCGCGAAGTTCACTTAAATAATAATGGTGAAACTGTTCAAAAACATGTCGTGGCGATGCATATTTTTCACCCAATTTTCCTTACATCTCAAGCTACTTTCATGAGTTAAGGTGTGTTGTTCAGATCGTATTAATCTATATAAAGAGAAGAGAAAGCAGGGAAAGCATACCTGTAGGCTGGAATAACAGGTACTTGTTTTCACGCCAATCTAAAAAGCGTCCTCATTAACGGAATGCTTCCGGTGTTGCTACCTTTTGCATGCCAATTCTTAATTAAAAGTAGACAGGAGATAGCCGTTTTTTTCTATTTTATGGTTTTTAACATCAGAGTAGGTCTCTATTGTAAAAGGCACACAAAACGTACCCTCTGGAGTGGTTAAGATTCGGCTGACGTTCAACATGAAATAATAATACTAATTAGTTTTGACATGCAATGCGATTCCGTTCTATTATTTTTTTCATATATTTCTGACTAACTAGAGCAAAAGTTCATGCTCTTTTACACATTGATCGCTAGTTTTTCTTGTCCGCACTGCGAGAGTTGAAGTGTTTTGATCATGCCATGTCAAAAGTTTTGGTCGGAACGTGTGTATCAGTGATTTGTGATTGATGATTTTTTGAGGGAAGCAAATACGGTAGAGTTGAATTCACCTAGAAAAAAATCCTTTTGTTAATTGTAAACAATCTGATACCACCCACAGTGATCGTTAAGGATTTTAAGTGTTTTTTTTCCTCTACGAATGAAAAATATAAGTAGAAAGAAAGTAGCCTATAAATATAATGTTTGTACGGAGTAAGTATAAAGGAAAGAAACCTGACGAACTTTCTTTTCTGACGTAAATAATTTGTAGGGGTTTTCTTTGAAAACAGGAAATAGTTGGTAGCATGCTCTAAATAAAGACTACGGTTTTGTACAGCTGATATGATCGTTTACCGTCTATAACCTGTAAATAATTAAAATAGGAAAGCAGTTACCCAAAAAACCGTGAGTTTTACTATAAAATAAAATAAATAAAATGTATGTTTAAGAAAGAGAAAAAAACTGGATTTTTCTCTAACTTGTGCAGCTGTAACCAATAATTTAGTAACAAAAAAAAGGACCAAGTAGTTAGAAAATCAGAAAAAGGTACAAATTTTTTGAGAAAGAAAATTGTTCGTTGGCGTGTTTCATACAAATACAAAATAGGTCATTGGCGAAAACCATTTGAAAGGAAAGTTTTTTTTTAATGGGAAAAATGCCAGCTGAAGAAGGAGAAGAATAAGCAACATACAACATAGCAGTACACAACAGAGATTTTCTACAGTTGATAACGAATTTTTTAAAGAAACTAGATCACTTTTAGAGGTGACATTGAAAGTTATAGAAAAACCTTCAATTTTAAAAACAAAAACAAGTTCCAAACTCTCTCACTTTTTAAATTCGAAAAACTAGTTGAAAAAGTTCCCTGTAAATATTTTAAAATAGTTTCACGTGCTACACGTGGATCCCATTTCCTCCGTTATGATATGATGCATACTGTAGCCATACTATATTTTATTTAAGGTGAAAATAGGTAAAAGTCCTTTAACCTTTGAAGGTCTAGATTGTCTTTCTTACCGTTATCATTTCTACAAACATTTTGAATTCATGAAAACCCATTTATCTCTTTGAGAACTCATGCTTTTTGTGAAAACAGTTTTATTTTTCTCCTAAGGGGAAAGTAGTAACACCACGAGTATGCCATTAACCTTATGCATCACAAATTCTTATATGACGTGCTTTCAAAATAATTCCGTCATTTTGTCGAGATGATGTCCCAAATGACAATATAACCATGCTGACGTAGTTTTCGTCCAGTGTTGGTTGTGACAAGTGAAAAATTTGTTGAATCCTTTCCTAATCATCGCCAACCATTTCATGTTGCCTACTTTTCAATAGGCTACTACAACATACTGAAGAGAACATCATTCAGTTTTATATGAATAGGGTTATGAAATAGCAATTCGAGAAAACTGTACGAACTATTAAACGCCTTCCCTTAAGACCTCTTCCTTTTTCTAATATGCCGTATGTCTTCTGAAGATCGCCCCCGGCCGAGAAACTTGGTTCTCAACCACATGGCCATAAATAGAGCCTCGCAAAATTTACTGTTTTGATTTTGATTTTTTTCTAATCTGTAGGAATATTCACAAAAAATTTCAAACTTCCCTCTTGACCCCGGCCTTCTTTAGATGATTTACGGTACTCTCTGGTGAGCGTAACCTGAAATTTGTTGTACAATATTTATCTCGACCATATATGGTTATTATATGTAGCTCGATTCCTCTCATAAATAATTCATCCTTTCAGTTAATTATTTCATAGAGCAAAGTCACTTGCTTCAATTCATCTGCCATTATTGATCCTGCCAAAAAATAGCAAGTAGAAAGAAAGCCTTTTTTCCTCTTGCCCCTCAGTATTTGCACCTGTACAAAGGTACCTCTCAAAATTGAAGAGAAAACTCTGTACAGTCACATTTTATCATTGACAAGTTAATTCACTTACTCGGTGAGGCTCACTTTCATAGAAAAAGTAGTACTTTTTCTGTCTTTTGTGAAATGTTACAGGGTGTGAACTACTATCCCTCATGCTTTCTCCCTGCCTGTTTTTTCTCGTTACTCTGGTTCCATACATGTGCATGGAGGCGAATAAGATGCTCATTGATGTGAACACGAGATTTTCACTAATACAGATGGATAGAGTCTTTAGACATGTCGTATTACTTAGAAAGAAATAGAGTTTTCGTCTTTAAATCAGGTACTAGAAATTCACATGACTTTCCCTCCAAAAAAAATGTTGCATTGCTGTCCAGTGATGGATGAAATGGGAAAATGTTGCTACAAAAATTTCTTTTTCATAAGCTTTTCAAGGCAACTACCTTTTTTCTCTGTAGATTCATCTTGTATAATGGCAATAGGGCCGTATGCAAACAAATTAGGCACTGTTCACAAAATCGTGTGGGATCTCTCAAGTTGAATATTTTATTGGTTGATGAAAGCAGGATTCTCCTCACTGCGTTTTGTAACTGGCTTCGTTTTTTGAATGAGGAAGGAAACTGTGGCGATATCCATTGTTCAAAAATTGATACAATGAGCAAGTTTCCAAAGGGAATTGTGCTGGTTACTCAGCATCAGTTTTGTAACATTTCATAATGGAAATGAATGAGTTACAACGTCAAAACAAACAGAACAGTTATGTAATCATTTTTGGGTTATTTCCTGGTCCCTTAGTTAAAACAAAACTTGAAATGTACTGGAATGTGCTTGTAAACCAGCCGGAAGCATAATTTTGGTGTAATAAATGACTGGGGTTTCAAAGTGCGTAAGCTCACGAAAGAAAAAATTGCGTAAACAATTTGTAAAGATTATGGGATTAGTGGGTTGGTCTGAAAATAAGACTGATAAATAGAGTTGGCAAAATTGCCCGGTCCCTTAAAAATGGAGTTCAATGACTCCTACAACTCTTTTGCAGAATTGCTAGCAATATTCGGGCGTTTACACGTATGTCTCCAAAGTTAAAGACAAGATTTAGCCGTGTTAATCAAGATAGAAGGGTAACTTTTTCACTAGTCCTATTACAGCAATGCGGTGTTCTCTGTTCTCCTACAATTTTTCATACTTGAATCATACTTTCTCCAAGAGATGGCTGAAACCGCGGTTTGTAATGAAAAAATACCAAATAACTGGGTTTGCAGAAAAAACGGCGAAAATGGTCGAAATGGGTAAAAATGGTTTTTAGCTAATATGCTTCGAAGTCGTACAGTTAATTATTCATGATATATTCCAAAACAAGCTGAATATTGGGGAACTTTAGCTCATTTGCTTAGAATAATTTTTTAGGCAAAGTCTAGGCACCAGGAACCATTTTCTTTGAAACATTTAATAGTTTTCATTCTTGACCGTTTTATACCATTTTGGCCATCTGAATTGATTTTAACATTACCGTTAAAAACCATTTTAAGCCATTTATGACCAGACCGTAATTTCGACCGCTGCCATGTCTTTTCCGTTTTCTCCTGACTGGTCGTGTAATATTGATCAACGATATTGTTACAACTTTGGACAGATGAAATTACTTGGACACTTGGGATTTGATTAGGATCCAACAGTAGTTGGATCAGACTTGGAGCGAAATTATTATGAGCAAAAACCCTCCGCCAAGGAAAACGTTGACCTGCTCAAGGTTAAACATATAGAAATTAGATTTGAGAAAGCTATTCCAAGTAATTTGGCACTTTCACTTTCTCGCTGCGTGTCATTTTATGAAAGATCCTGGGTTGATTGTGCGTCTAGACGCAGTCATCGCTGTATTTCAATTAAGTACTCGCACGTGTCTACATTCATCTTTAGCCAGGCCTGCACTACAAAAATATTTTTTTGCGGGTATTACGGGACCAAATACAAACTAAATGCGTTCTTGGGCAAAATAGCAAGTGAAAGTAGACATCACTTGAATTTTATTGGTTACTCGTTATAAAGAGAGAAAAAACATGGCGAA
>VICI01001985.1:0-18852 GCA_019593645.1 Akabosia matsudoensis | reverse complement strand
GCTTTTAAGCTAAGCTTTTTAACTAAGCTTTTTAACTAAGCTTTTTAGCTAAGCTTTTTAACCAAGCTTTGTAGCTAAGCTTTTTATTTTGCTTTCAGCTTCGTCTTTATAAGCTTAAAAGCTTTTATTTTAATGAGCGTTTACAGTCTACTGCATTCCGCACTAGTGGTGACTGGGCGTTCGTCTGTATATTAGCGATTACGCAAGGTTCTACAGAGATAGCCTCAGACACATACATACCTACATTCGATACATTATCCGCGATGCTTCGCCTGCATGCATGCTATCCATGCTTGACTGTAGATTATAAGGTAAATTAAAGTGTCGAATTTTGAGGTAGATTCTGTCCTCAATTTCACTTTGAGACATTTCTATGGATTACAAATCCGATTATTTGTATTTACCGATTCACCAAAAGCAAACTTCATGTATAGGTGTCAGCCGAAAATTTTGTCATCGTTTTCTAATGAGACTACGTACGTATAGCAATGCTGCAAACAGATCCAAAGTTACGATTTACCCTAGTTTTCAACCTTAAAAAAACCTTCAACCTAGTTTACTTTAAGTTTAACGACAGTTGTTCCTAAAAACCATATTTTTATTTTGAAAGATCTTTCAAAAAAGATATAAAATGAATAGTATTACCTATATAAGACGAGGATGCAAAAAAGAATAGGACCGTTCAGATTTTTTTTAAATTGAAGGGTGACAGACAGACATGAACGAATTCACTAAGCAGCTTACGCTACTTAACAATTTTGGTTGCGCAGCCCGCAATCCAGGAAACGACAAAATAAAAGCGTCTCTGGAAAATGATGAAAGGTAAACAACAAGAAAGGATATAAATGCTTCCGCGCTCTATTCTTTGGAAAGAAGTTTTGTGGTTGTGCTTTTAAATCCGATGTTCTGATGAAAACAAAAACTAGCAAAATATCTAGGACTTGTTTTCAAACAGTTTTTGAATTTGGAATGAGTACCACATTGTCTTTTGTTCTCTATTTCAGGTTTACCAGGTGTATTTGTTGTTAGGTTTTGTTTTTGTTAGTCTGGTTCTGGTATGATTCCAATTTTCTCTGGATGAAAAGTTTTTGTTCTTTTTGAAATATCACGTCGAATTTGAATAGGAAAAATCCCAGATTGCTTCTCAGCGACTGATCTTGTGTCCCTTGTCATTTTAGTATTCTCACATTGTTTCGCAAAAGAAGTAAAACAGTATTTCTATGAATGTATTTCTATGCAAACAATGAGATTCTTCGAAAAGAAAAATGAGAAATGTCTTGTTAAACTAGTATCTTTTTTTGTTCGTGACCAATTTTCTTTGTCCATGTGCAAAGGCAAAATTTTCCATAAAGTATTTTCTTTGCGAATTATAAAACAAATATGATTTTGATAATAAAAATACGAAAAAAAAAGACATCGCAACAGTTTTGCGTCACTTCAAGTCTGCGAAACAGGGAAGACACTGAGAACCAAATAGTGAACAAATTAACCTCGAATTAAAATTTGCTACGTTTTTTATTATGAACTGTTTTCCTATTAACTTTCTCTTTAACAAATGTTTTCGCTTGTAAATCCCCGTTCTCTTCCGTCAAACAAGGTTCGTGACAGTTGTTTTCAGCTGTCATAAATACATTGTGTTATAAAGCGTAGCATGCGTGTGTGTGTGCATTTTCTTATGTTTCACGCAAACGTTCGCCACAGTCGTCTTTACATGAACTTATTCAAACCAAATGTCGTAACTTTCTTCCCGGAGACAACTGAGCGAAGAAAGCCTGAAAGCCTACGCATAGAAGTAGGTATTTACATCGCTGACGCAAAAGTAAGTTTTTCTTGTCTGCATGCAACAGAAATGGAAATTTGCAATCTAGATTGTTTTCCCTCGTTCCTTCGAGAGGCTGTCTAAGTAATGAGGACTGGGATTTTGTTGAAATGAAACTAAGAACGCATTCCGAACGTAGACAGAAAGAGAAAAACAGTATTAAAATTGCAAACTCATTTATTTAGTTTCTCTTTTTATGTATTTGATTCACTAGTGGAATGTACGATTTCTACATAGAATGCTCGGTTAGAAAGCATTTTTTTCTCGTAAAAACCTTTTCCTGTTTCTCATGAATTCATAAATTTAGAAATTTCACTGGTGCAATATTTTGCATAGCTAATAACAATGAATACACTGCAAGCGCGATTTTGTTTTGCTGCAAAGCACGCAACACATGCATTAACTATAAAAAAAAGTCGTTAGCTCGTCAAGCGATGCCTGTTTAACGTAACTACAAGGAATTAAATATGGTTATTAAAACAGTGTTGTTCTTTCTGTTCGGATATGTGTAAAAAAATGCAAGCAAGCACGAGGATTTAAAAAAAAACTTTCCTACATTTTCCATGAAACAAGGATTTCATTTTGCAAGGCAGAATTTCTTTTTTTATTTTATTAACAGTAGAAAGCGAGGTAAATTAATTAACATGGAGGACTTTCAAGTATTCGCTGTTCTTGCACAGCGTTTTTCAACCTGGAATTCTGACATTTAAAGTAATTTATTTATAAGCTGCTTGGCTTGTGACAATAAAAGCACACCTGGAAAATATCGAGGATTTTGTGAACGCTTTAGATAAAACAAACTGATATTTTGGCTGCAGCATACAGCAATAAATTATGAAGGAAACTTAGGTTTACATAAACTACGAGCCATCCCATGGAGCAATTCCTGCGAGCCATTTATTCGTAAAACGTTATTATTGACTACAGTACGGTAAAAAAATGAAATTTGTTTCTTGATCAATTTGCCTCGTGAAATTAGTCAATTATTCAAGTTTGATGGATATGTATTTTTTGTCAAATGAGCAACAAATACGGCAAATGAAACTAATGACCAAAATGGCTAGTCGAGCCCTATCATGGAAGAGAAAAAAAATTCGTTGTGTTGTTTGGTTAAAATTAATGCCTATTCCTATGTAACGGACTTTTTTTGTTTTTCTCATTTTTCATTGCGTGGCTTTCCTACTCAGGGCTACTCAACCAAGAAAAAACATTTTCCGGTTTCTTTCCCAATCCTTGGAAAAATCAGTACTGTGCCTCAAAAACCAGGACAATGGATTGCGGATCTGCAAAAACCGCTAAAGTAATGTCTTAAGACATTATGAGAACAAAATTCAGACCAAGGATTTTCTGGGAGTGGTCAGTACAACATATTTTTTCGGGAACGACCATCACCGTCATCATTTGCAGAGCCTTCACGGAGCCGAGTCAAAGGTGCTTATTTTCTCAGCAATATTTTATGAATAATGTTTATTCTTATGACGGCGGGAACGATTATAACTACTCCTCATAAGAATGATAAAGTTTTCTCGCCATCAAAGTCACCGTGTACTCAAACGTAAAAGAGCCTAATAGAGAGTGAGCTTGGCTTATCTTAAAATGCATTAATGTAGGTAGTTACGTTCACCTCAGTGAATATGTATTCTCAAGAGATTTTGGAGATGGTCAAACAAGGCTGTACGTCGGGCCAAATAAAATGTATATTTTTAGAATGTCCACTTATTTTCTAGTATGGCGTGATATTATAATTTCCACCAGGAAGGTAATGCTAATGGACAGGCATGTAAAAAAGGGGGCGGGTCAAGAGGAAGTTGGTACCTCTCTAATATTTTTTTGGTACTTTGCTTCGAGAAATTTCGTTCGGTGAATCTAACGTAAACACTGACGGCTGGCTATTTTCGTAATGATTACTCTGTTGGAAATGAAATACGCAGAGCTTCGGACATCAGCAATACATTTCTTTTGAAAAACCTTTTCGATAGATTTTTTCCTCATTCGTTTCATTCAGTCGGAATTATGTTTTTATGTATTCATTCAGCTGGATGTGTCATGGCTGATAACATCACGTGAAAGATTGCTACAAAATGGATTGCTTCTTGGGGAGATTATAATCGAAAGTTTTTCATTTCACTTTGTTCCTCGCTTTCTCTGAGTGTGCTTTGGAGTTTTCTTGTTTGTTTGCTTTCACCGGATGAGGCGCAGAGGCCGCTGGAAGTTAGGGAAAAATTAATTATGAGAACGACCGAATAGGCCATGTAACTTTTACAGTTGAAAAATGAAATAATGCAAAAGTACATACTTAGTTTTTGCAGCTGACATTAATATTTTTAAACGGCAGTGGACAAATACGTATCAAGATCAGAAACATGTACAGGAAACACAACGAGATGACAAGCGATGGCGGTTTGACAAGATGGATATGTTTTAATCTGATGCAATACCAAAAATAGCGGACGAAATTATGCCCTAAGAAGAAAACAAAATAAATCTTTCCACACTCCGAACTATTGGTCCAAAAAAAGTTAGTCTAGCAAAGTTTGCAGTTATAACCTAGCAAAACTAGCAAATTATGAGTATTGATTGAACTCTGTTTGCTAATATCGAAGCCAATGTGATGTGATTTACAGGCCTCTTTACTTTCACCATGACATCTACTGATATAATCCGCTTGTGCTTCGCAGCTTGGTTGGAAATTAAAGGTAATCAATAACTCCACTAAATGCATGGACGTATTAGCTAAAGGGATCTATATAATCGACATCAGTCAATGCGCAACTATGTGTAATTAAGCTAATCACTCTTGGCCTACTTGTGTTTATCACGCATTCTCTTTCGAAAGTCTACAATAACCTCAGTTGGTCCGCCAGGATAAAAATATATCTATAGAAAATTATATTGTATCAAAGATTAAAGATACACCTACTTGATAACCCTAATTAGACAACTTTCTTAATTGAACAAGTACTTTGCTAGAATAGATCGATACTAGTTTTCCACTGCATTTCCTTTCACACATGAATGAGTATGCACGCATGATGCTATAATTGTAAGTTTCTCAAGAAGGTTGTGGGAAAATGAGTTTCTTATATCAAGAATATAGCTACATGGACAGAATGAATGTGTCTTTAGACAGTAAAATTATATCTTCTAGTGATTACCATAATGGATATCTTAATGGAATGGAATAATATGAAACGGAGTTATTATGATCCCTCCCTCCACATATCTCGTTCCCCACCTTTCCCTCCCGCATTTTTCAAGTAAAACTCAAACGAAACTCTTGTAAAAGAAATACTGAGAAAGGAACTGATACCACCACCGCCTTTTGTCCTTGTACAATATTTTCATCATCAAAGTGTTTTCCCCACTTGTTTCTCCAACACTTTCATTTTTTCCATTAAAAAGTATTTTGAATTCAAATAACGGAAAAAATAAGAGAAAATAATATTACATAGGCTACACACAGAGAATGACAGTAATACTAAAATTCCCTTACGTTTTTGACTTGACTGATTCCTTTGAGAGACAGCGAGGAGCAAAGTAACACTCTTGGATTTTCAATGACTTTTAAAAGGCGAGAGAGTAATAGACACTTTCATCTTTATACTTTCTTTGTATATGTACGAAAATAAGTGCGTGAACCATATAACAAGTAGCCTTCCACGCATCATTTTTTTCGTATGCTTTTGTTTCCTGTTGTTGGCTATGAAAAAGGAAAAGTTTTGGGTGCATCGTGAATAAAATACCGATAAGATTTTCTCTTTCTCAGCTGGTGGTGATGATGAAGGTATTGTGTTTCCTCAAACTATAAAAGTTTTTCCTCTAAGCAAAGTGCATCCGTTGAGGTCCGTGTTGAAAGGGATACTATCAAAGTCATTGGCTTTAAAACAGTATCTGAAGAAGTAGAGAAAAAAAGGCCGACAATAAAGATAGTAAAAGATAAAGTGAGAAACATGATGTGTACGACTAAGTAGTTTGGTGATGATGACGATCAGAGAATGAATGAGTGGAATCAAGTGTGCCGCTATACAGAATAGAGGAAAAAATGTTGAGTATGAGTAGTTCATTTCCGACTCATTTTTGGTGTCAATACACTCCAACACGCAATCCAAGTACGAAGGGGGTTACCTCAAAAAGTTCAAGTTTTTTTGAAGAGATCAACGACAGATCAGGAAGGATGCTGTTGATGATGATTTGATGCATGCAAGGGAGAAAGCTTGCTTTAGTTTAGATTATTCTGTTGAAATCATGCATTCAATGCAAGCTGTATGTCTGTCTTTTGGAGGAGAAGTGTTTCTTAAAGAGAGTCCATATGCGTTTGCTTTACTGGCTTCTATATGATCTCTCACTCGTCGTCATTTCATTCCGAGAACTACTATGCAGGGGTGAAAAAAAAGTTTTAAAAACGGACGACATTTTTTATTATTCTGAAGCAGGAAGACAAAATTGCTGTTTCTGGTGGAATGGAAAAGAGAAAAGAAACAGAGCTTAGGAAGGGATATTCAGCAAAGATACACTGCTACGAAGACCAAAATGTACTCTAGCAGAGCATTAAGACATCCAACTACAATCCTGGGTTAGTATTGTACATCCGGAATAGCAATGTATCATTTCTGGTCAGGTGGAAACATAAAAAATAGGAGGTAGAAAGTTTAGCAATGGATGTCTACGCACTTTTTCATCTGTAAGGTCAGGAAAAAATATACGCTTTCTGGAGGTAAATGACTTCCATCTGTAAATGCATTTTGAGAAAAAGAACGTATAAAATATTCCAATCACAAAATATTTCTCAACGTATTTCGCTGAACGCACTTTCACTAGCTGTTTGGGTACTTGAACAAGTTATAGTTTTGTCTAAAATGACACTTGAATGTTTCATGAAATGGGGTTGCATGTACAAGAGAAAACATTCTCAAGTATTTGTTAATGGTGCATGCAAGGTGGGTGGTTAAGTTGTAATGGATCTTCCTTTTTCAAGTTGGAAACAATGGATGTTTTTTTAGAAAGTTAGATTTTTTCTCTTTTGTATACCTTGTTGCTTGCCACACACATACCTATGCACATCTCGATATTTGACGCACTTAAAGTTTAAAATGTAAGATATAAGAGTCAGAATTGTCATTTTATATAGTTGCTTTTTTATTCCACCTTAGGTTTCAACTTTCTCCCGGGCAAGCACTTTACACTATTATCCTCCCCACAAGAAAGATAATGTTACCCGTGTCAATGTGATAATGGGAGCTGTGGGGCTTACAAGAAAGAAGAAAAAGTGATATCATCTGATACCATTTTCTCTGCCAAACGAAAAAGACATTGATCCTCCAAGATGGTTATAGTTTTCTCGTACAAAAAAGTCAAATAGTCGAAGACTTTTCTCTTCCAAGAAGAGCTGTAAAATGGCAGGTCTCAAAGAGAAAATTGGCATCGAATCAATTATCACCCCTGTACACTCCATTTATTAGTATACGATTCCACTTTGAAAAAGTTGGAAAATCGGCAGCTGAATAAAAAAAGATGATATTTTTATAAACATTTCGAGGTTCCTGTCTATTCATCCGTAATACGGTGTAGGTCTATTCTGGGAAACGGAAAAAATATCAAATTGTTCAAACGCTGGACGGAATAGTAATCTAAGCGGTAACTTTTTGTAATGGAATGCGTGTACCAAGTGTATTAAAATCTAAGAATGGATACGTTTGTAGTAGATATGCACGCACCCCAACACGCGTATTCCTGGCGAGGATAGATTGGAAAAAGGTCATATAGTCTGATTTTACTATCATCTACAATCCATTTCATTTTCTTTCCCCTCTTTGACTTGTTCCATAAGTTATGGGTTTGATTTTTTGGGAGTTTTCTTATTTTTAAACTGTCGTCGTTCAGGAACAGACGAAGAAAGTTATTTTTTCAGTTTGTTCGCTGGTTAAAAAATCATGAACTTTGTTGCTGACTGCACGCATATGGCCTTAACGTAACGAAAATGTCGATTTTATCGAATGCAATCGAAGGAGAGAAAGTTACACTTTTGTGTGAAAGAACAGTATTGTTTCAGAGTTGAGAAGAGGACATGACATGCGCATGAAACGGGAGAAAGTCAATGGTAGTTTTCAATTTTTCAAATGCCTCGAAAACTTGGCTTTTATCTGGCTGATAGTGGCCATGACTGAGACAACGTCAGTGTATATCATTTAGGAAGGTATACGTGCACAGCTGGATCAATGCAATGCGATGTGTTGGGAAAAATTGTTTTCGTCACTTTCCGGACTACCAAATTTAATGGCTTGCTCCGAAGATATTAATGAATATACTTGAATGTTTCTAGACTAGTAAGTATTCATCATCTTGAGTGGCCATTAATGTCAAAAAGAATCCTTTAACTGCACGAAATTACTTTTCACTTCAACATCTATTTTGG
The DNA here is from genome assembly GCA_019593645.1 of Akabosia matsudoensis. Classification (NCBI taxonomy): domain Eukaryota; kingdom Metazoa; phylum Arthropoda; class Collembola; order Entomobryomorpha; family Paronellidae; genus Akabosia; species Akabosia matsudoensis. The sequence continues at coordinate 10,621 of VICI01001985.1, read as the reverse complement.
AAAAAACTGTGAAAATTTGAAACTAAATTGACCATCCCAAAGAATCATATTTCTACTGGGTGGCATTCTCAGGTTACCAGACATCCGGTATGTTTTAATTTTGGCTGAACATCTTGATTATGCACCGCATGTAGTGCAATCATACGCTAAAACTAGATATTAAAACTCAACACTTTCTCCTGTATCATAATCACAACGTCATAAATTTCCCATTGCAGAGACACATTCCATAATAATTGAGTTGTAATTTCATCCTGTAGAAATTCTAAAGACCTTCCGGTTGTGTCCAATGGGATTCACAAAATTGCAGCTTGTTCTGCACATTAGTGGCAACTTTCTCCGAGAGCTATGATGGGATTAATGACTACTTTAATTATTACCTTTAATATTATATTAATGTTCATCTGAAGCCAACAACTGGTCTAACCAGAGGAGAAAACGCACCTGGGAAATTAATTTCACACACGTGCGTTATATTAGCTCTAATTCGGGCGGAGGGCAGTCTGTGTGAGCAACCAAAAAAACAGCTTGGCAAATTCCAAGCTATATTTTTCAGAGAACATTGCCCTTTTCCTGAAATATGCTACATAACTTTTTGTTACTTCCACTATTAGCGTTTTCATATGACGCTATATTTTACAGGCGATATTTGTGCATGCAAAATCATCTTCCCACCTCATTCTTTGCACACTCGACTCCTGTCCAAATGCGTTCCCAGGAAAGAAATAGGTGGGCAGGGAACAGCGCTCTTGTAATGAAATTCGAGTAATCAGTGAATCTCTAAGCTTTGCTAGGAATTAAATTTCATTGTGCGTCGAGAGGGGCGGGTTTGTTCCACAGGAATACAAACGGCTCTGTGACATGTCATGGGTATAAAAACTGAAGCACGTGAATACGTCCCTGTAGATCGCTGTTGTTTTGTTGCTACTTTATTTATGTGCTAGAATTTTTTTTGGGGGAAAAAGTTCGGTAAAAGAGAATTCAATAGGTATGTGTATCCTCCCTGTGATTATGTTTTCTGCGAAAGTACAGGTTGTCGCTTGATTGTCCATAGGCATGAATTATTTCACGTCCGAGTTGCCAGCGGAAGTGCTACGCGTTAAACTCTAGCCCTTTTAAAATTTTGCTCGAATAGAAAAAAAAGTTTGCCGCTGAGAGGATATTGAAACCTACTCTGGAATTTAAGCCTGAAAAATGAAGTTGTATCTTTATTTCGTTCTTGGAACAGATTTTTTCTTTTAAAAAGAGTGGGACCAAAGTAAACCCTGGTTTTCCCCCTTGAAAGCGTCTACCTTCCCTCTAAAGAAAGTACAAATTACTCAGTGTAACTTCCGCAATATCACACTCAATCGTGTCTACGTGGCGGTTATAAAAGTGAAAATATTCCAGGTTGAGTGTCATAAAAATAGGGGGAACGTATGATTGCTTAGATTGATAAGCAAAGAAAAAGGTATTTCTAGCCAGGATTGTTCTTTCAGATTGAACTTTAAGGTAATGTAGTGTGCATGTAATCAAGTTGTCAAGATATGGTATCTTAATATACGTGAACAATTGGTGTAGCAGAGAAGTTATCTTGTATTTTAAACTGCTACTTTGACCATAGGTCATTTTACAGAACATTTTTATTACGGATAATTGCCTTGGTGTGTCTGAAACGTCATTTTACTGCACATGTCATTGTAAATAAACGATGTAGTCATAATAGTGCAATAAGTGCATGGACGGTAGTTGTTTGAATGTTCGCCGTGCCTAACAAAATTCATATTAGATTGTAGTCGAAAACATGTTATGTACAGTCTAATGCGAAATTAAAATTAATTTTGCTCATGACATCACCAAAGAAAATGTAAAAAGCGGTTATGAAAGTTCGCCTGGAACTGTTGACTCGGGACTTGAGTAATATAATTATATATTTATTTGACATAACCGTGAAACTCATATGAATTACAAAGTTCAGTAGCGTCATATAAGTAGACAATTTTCATTAGCATTTCAGAGTAAAGACTCTTTGAAACTGTATAAGGCCACCTGGATCAGCATTAGATAAACAGAAATAAAATATTCTGAAAGAGAAATGAAAACCAAGTAATGGATAATGCAAAATTCTCGATATAAACCCAGAATTCGACGTTAATTTACAAACGAATCCCTCGACTGTGTGTCCCACTTACAGGTTACCGATCGACTTATTGAACTACTATTGCTGGCAGCACAGCCTAACGTTTCACTATGGGGCTCTCGACTAGCTACAAATAGATTTGAACTTTTCTAGCCTCCAAATTATCTACCTGTTCGGTCCTCGATTGGACATTTTGTATAAGGAGGAAAACCACTTTTTGTAATTTGTGAGTAAACCCCAAAAGTTTAATGGAATCTTGACAGGAAACAGTTTCAACAAGACTTGTTAAACCAATAATGGCCGGTACTAATCTCGAGTTTCAACTCGAACACAACTTTTGCACATAAGTTGCGTCAAATTATATACCCAACGTGAATAACAAACAAACATAATTACGTTTAATGTTTGTCTTTAAAGTTTTTGGATTATTGTAAATAATTAAAACCCTTACGACATACGTCACTAAACTATTTAAGGCGAACTCTGAACATACAACAACACACGGGTCAGAGGAAAACTAGAATTGTTGAATATGGCTCTGATAACCTTTAGCTAGACAATCGTAACGCTTCGTCAACCACTCTAGCCATATGAACACAAAAAATTTCCCGTGCACTTCTTCTGATAAACGCTCTGTTGATCAGAGTGGCATTAAATAACCAGGCAAGTTTTTAAGAGCTGAAAGTTGGACAGGCAGCTGGAGAGACACGAGGATAAAATGGAAACATAAAACGTACTTTTACAAGCAGCCATTTCCATGTCTGTCCATCTGCCTGCCCAGGAAGGCATATAAAACCATAAAAAAGGGTGAGTGGCAACGTAAGATACTACCCTTTTTTAGGTCTGATAAGTATAAAATATATTTTACTCAGGACGATAAAGTCTAATGCATGTACCAGGGTAAAACGCACTTTGTTTTTGGACACACGATATCATGAATTTTTAATTTTGTGGGGACAAGGGAGGACAGTCTCGTGGAGTAAAGTGTGTTGGTACAAGAGAGGGAATGCTTTTAGTTGGTTATGAAATAGCTTTGAAGTCTATATGATGACGTGATATAAACTCGTTCGTGGTAAAACGAAAAACTTGAAAACAATTTTGAAGTGGATACGAGTTATATTTCTTAGCTGTGATCGTCCTTTGCGAGTTTCAAGCTGATATTTTTTTTCTTCTTGTGGTATCAATTGTTGCTTTGTGAAAATGAAGGGGTTAGTTGCAGTTGGAACAACGTTAGATTTTTTTTAAACTTGCCGTTGGTTATAAATATATTGATGCTAGGGTATGTGTGCAGCTAGAAATTAAGTGGATGAAAGAGAAAGTTTGAACAGGTATTTATTTATGGGAAGACAGAGTAGAAAATACAATTCTTTTAGTCCTGAGGCAAAGCTATTATAATTATTGCGTAAGTAAAGGTATAGTTTGTTTGCTATGCACACTTCATTCGCTTCAAGAGGGCTGTCAAAATAAGCACTTTGAGGTAGAACACACGCAAGCATTTCGCATAAAGTATTTATGTAAAATGGTTTGAATTACAGGAGAGAAAGTGAATCAAGAGGAGGGATGAGGATGGTTAAGTAAAAGTGTAGCCATAGAAAGAATAGATGGGCATCGTTTTTAGAGAATGAAATTAGAGCTGTTACTGAATACTTGGAAGGTAGCTGTATTTCGCAAAGAGTTCAATATAAGATTCTAGAGAAGACATTTAAGCCATTTATTGGCTAGCAAAAGCTTAAAAACTGAAAATTTTCGAGTTTGTAGACAAGGGCAGAAAATATTAAAAAATGAGCAAAATCCACGGATACCGAGGTTGTGGGAAATATTTCTAAATGAAAATTTCACAGACGAAGACGAAAAGTATAGTTAAAAGTCAAACCCGTGGAAACTCATTGCCCCGAGATTTTTCACCTTTTCTTTCGAAAAAAAATTGTTTACGTTCGGCTTATGTCATGGGCCTGGTATTTCCTTTTAGCATTTGCTACAATAATACACAATTTGGTGTTGGTTAATTGTCGACGTAATTTTACTCAACAACATGCGGTTACACTTGCATTTATATAAATACAAAATAATAATTTTTAATTGTGGAACAAACCTAAATTTGGAAATCTTATTCTGGCATGCGAAATCGCCACTAAAGCGCAATTTTTTCTTCACTGAGCAACAAGATCGTTTTGTTATTATTTGTTGCTAAGTTTTGTTGAAATAATCCCTCATACACTAAGCCCTCATGAATGACTAAAGCATCCTACTGAACACTAACACTAGAAATTGTTTTTTCGCGTCCGCTGACAAAAACTAAAAAAGGACACGCAATGATATCATAGAATTGTGGTAACGCCTAAATTTTGATAATTGTAACACATAATCGTGGGTTTATAATGGGTAGATTACTTTTCAAAGGAAAGATGTTGTTTTGCGTCACTCCCGAATATTCGTGTGGTAGTTTAACGCAAAGCTTCTGACACGTTAATCCACGATCGGGATCTGTTCGTGATTCGCCATGTACAAATTTATGCACAGAATCCAGATATGGAAATAGCTCTTTCTGATACTAGATCATTTTTATGATGTTTTTATGTTACGGCTGCTTAGTGTAAGAGGAACTCGTCATTTCTTGGCATGAGACATGTATGACTTATTGGCTAATAAGTGGCATGAATCATGCGACACTATGAATTGAAAGCATGAAACATGCCCGACAGGAAGTCGAAGATTGTTAGCACACGATATCGTTGAAAGTACAGCGTATTTGATTCAGCATCTAACTAATTTGACATTAAGTACCTGTGCATCTGTAAGTGTTTCCGGGCGTTTACTCGGATTTTTTCAAATGAGGGTGACCATCAGTGATTTTCAGATTCTGGTGCTTTTCGGCATACTTCCTTGGGTACGATGAAAATGAGAAAATTCAATATTAAAATTCTGTCGATTCATTTAAGATTTGTGTTTAGTGCATCGGAAATGTCGTTAAAAGAGATACTCAACATGCTCGAGGTGAGTTAACATAAAATTATTGATTTTACAAAGGTTACTAAGTCGAAATGACAAATTTTTACAATTTTGTTAGACATCGTTAAAAGGGACATGGAGGGATTGGGATCGATCCTGAAAAATATGGGAGGCGACAGCGGGGGTAATGGGATGGAAGACATTATGAAAAAATTCGGAGGTGGGGGTGGTGGAGGCGGGATGGAAGATATGATGAACAAATTCGGAGGTGGTGGTGGCGGTGGAGGGATGGAAGACATGATGAAAAAATTCGGAGGTGGTGGCGGTGGCGGAGGGATGGAAGACATGATGAAGAAGTTTGGAGGTGGAAGCATTGGATGATATGATGAATAAGGTAGGAGGAGGTGGGGGTAGTGATGCTATGGCAGACATGATGAAAAATCTAGGACAGGGTGGTGGTGGTATGACAGAGGTAATGAAAAATATGGGCGCTAAGGGAGGAATGGCTGACATGATGAAAAATCTCGGTGGTGGAAGTTCAGTGGCTGAGATGATGAAGAATCTTGGAGGAGGAACAGGTGCTGCAGATGAAATGATGAAAACAATATCCGGGGGAGGCGGCATGGCAGACATGATGAAGAATCTAGGCGGAGCTGGGGGGATGCAAGAAATGATGTCAAAAATCGGAGGTGAAGGAGGTATGCAGGAAATGATGAAGAAATTTGGAGGTGATGGTGGAATGGCAGAGATGATGAAAAAGTTCCAGTCCTCTGGGGGTATGTCAGAAATAATGAAAGCAGTAGGAGGAGCTGGTGGTGGGGATGCGAAAGGTGGAGGCTCTCTCGGAGGAATCATGGGTATGGTGAAGAACGTTCTTGTGAAGAATCTTGGAGGAGGAACAGGTGCTGCGGATGAAATGATGAAAACAATATCCGGGGGAGGAGGCATGGCAGACATGATGAAGAATCTAGGCGGAGCTGGGGGGATGCAAGAAATGATGTCAAAAATCGGAGGTGAAGGAGGTATGCAGGAAATGATGAAGAAATTTGGGGGTGATGGTGGAATGGCAGAAATGCTAAAAAAGTTCCAGTCCTCTGGGGGTATGTCAGAAATAATGAAAGCTGTAGGAGGAGCTGGTGGTGGGGATGCGAAAGGTGGAGGTTCTCTCGGAGGAATCATGGGTATGGTAAAGAACGTTCTTGGAGGGAAAGACTTTGGTGAGGTACTCAAAGGAATGTCTGGAGGCAAAGGAGGTGGACTGGATTTTTCAAAAATGTTTAGTGCCTTTGGTCAAAATGGTAAAAAATAATTTATTGGAAATTGAATTATGATATTATGCTGATCAGATCAGAGCGTAATAAAGAAGACCAGTCCAAAAATATTTTTCATCTACACGCATATATTTTTCGCCGTAAGAAATTAGAGCTAATAACGTTTTAAAAAGATATTGGGTTCGTATATCACCGACAACACATAAGCCTGTATGTACCACATATTTTATGTTTGACTAAAATTCGAATCTAATATAATGAAGTACGAACGATAACAATACAATTCTCCGATTAAGAATTTTTGTCCTTCGTCCAATAAAAGCCCTTGTAAACGTATTCTGCAGTCTAGTCCTGAAATATCTCGCTGTCAAAAAGCCTTTCGCATTCCCTGATAGCATTTGAATGAATGTTGCTTTCCTTCCTTGAAAGTAAAGATGATCATCGACACGATATGCTGTGGTAACAGTGAAGGGGGGAGGTCTACGAGTGTTTCGCCCAAATTGGCTGACTTTCAAATAGATACAAACATCTACATACGGGATTGATTCTCAAAGGTTTTGTCAAAATTTTCTATTTTGCTTATTCATACTTTTTTTCTGTTATTTCCAGGCCGTCGTCGAAAGCGGGACACTGGAATCATCGACAAGCTAAGAGAATTTGGAGGTGGTCGGGGTGGTAAAGTAGGCAGCAATGGTCGAATGATGGACATTGAGGTCAATTTACTTGGGGGAAAGGATATTAAGGATTTTTTGATATTTTATTATTCGAATTCAACAAGTACAAGAGGAAGAGTGATTAAAGATTAAATGACTTGATCCCAAAATTTGTTTTCAGAATGATTGGTCAAATTTATATCCACGACTTTTTGCATGATTGTCAAAAAAATGTGGGGCTTTCATGATTTTCTTGGAATAAAGAGCATAATTTTATATTCGTGTCTAGAGGCCGTTATTAAATCATGAATTTCTATGTAGATAACGGTGTATGCATTGTCTGGGGTCCACTCACGAAAGAGTTTGCCTGATTTTACCAAAAATGAATAGGCTTCAGAGCCTTTGTTGTTTCAACCTCAAGTCATGCAATCCGATGAACTTTATAAAATGTCTATGAAACGAAACGGCTTGTTTTAAAACAGTTCCATTTTTGAAGACAGACGTACCTATTTAAAACAGAAGTCGAAGATTGATAGGACAAATTTTTCAAAACGTTTGGCAAAAATGAAGGTTGCAGTTTTGCTAGCTTTTTTGCTGGTTTGTAGTTTGACTGCACAGGTACTAAAAAATTTTAGAAACTGCTTCTAAAACTTATACTTAAAGTCTGATTCTGTATTTACATTTTCTTCAAGGCATATGTCATCGGTGAAAAAGCCGAAGAAGAAAGTCACGGTATATAAGTGTATATCTGTCGTATTCTGTTGGGGTAGATTATAATTGACCTGATTTTGAAAATTTAAAAAAAAAATCTTTTAGTCCGTGTGAAGCGAGACATAAATGGACTTTTCGACTTGATTGGAAACTTCTTTAAAGCCGATAAAAATGGAAACAGTGCAGCGGGAAGTTTTGTAAATTCCTTTTTTGGAGCTCTAGGAGGAAACAAAGCTGCATAAGCACCAATCTCAAAATAAATTATTACAAGGTGAATTCCATGACTATACATATATCAATTTTTTAAGTTTCCTAATTAACTGCTTTGAAAATAAAAGACCCATTTCTTGTTGAAAGTTTCTTTTTTTACCACGTGCTTTATCCTGCCATGGAATATCTTAATACGACAATCATCAAAGTACAAGTATCTTTGGAAAGAGACAATTTTATATTTTGCAGGACATGCAATACATATTGTATTTGATAAAATGAACCTAATCGTTTCATTTCCCAACTTTTATGCCGTCATTTGAGAAATTCTAAGCTAACTTTTGATAGCATGTTAACTATTACTTAGGCCAGGTCACGGAATAGTTAAACCATTTCCTTCAGAAATGAAAATATGGCAATCCTTTGTTGGAATCACGTCATGCAGGCAAAGAAAGTTTATAAAACGTTGTCATACCAAAACTAAATCGGTCCGAGAACGATTTTAATTCTGTTCTGTGAAAGACGTACTTGAAAAGAAAATCAAGGATTGAAAATTCCTCCAAGTTTGTGTACGCAAATATCCTCATCATGAAGTTGATAGTCTTGGCAACCTTCTTGTTCGTTTGCAGTGTCGCTTGGACTGCACAGGTAAGGGAAAACTGTTATTTATAGGTCTGTTAAATTTTTTTAAAGGTCTGTTAAAATCGAGAGGGCCTAATTTAAAAGACTATCAGTAACTTTAGAAGGACTAGGTTTTGCCTTACATTTTGACACCAAGAATACCTCTATTCGATAAGTTACGGCAGCTGAGAACAGTGTACCTATACATGCACATACTGTGACTTCAAACCCAAGATAATTAACTTTTAGCAGAACTTTGCTCTATCATAACAATTTTTGTCGTCAAAATGAATTTTCTGTCATTGAATCAGGGTACCCCGTGTACCGTCAGAAAATGTATTTTTACAACAAAAATTGTTAAGATAGAGCAAACTGGCTAAAAATTAATGTCTTGGGTTTCACGGCACAGTACGAACACTTATGAAGTACATTTTTCTGCCAAACTATTGAACCAATATTTTCTTGCAATAGCTTTTTGGAAAGCTCACTTTTGCATCATTTTCTCGTTGCTGACAAATTTCCAAATTAGTCACTCTTTCAATTTTAACAGGCGTAAAAAATGTTGATGGGAAGGGCACAGAGCTTCATGACAAAATTTTGTGGTTTTGCATGTGTAAGGCTAAAGCGTAATGTTTAAGTCTATGACGTAAGGGTAAAACGTAATAGCGTTTATTTGTTTGTTTGTTTTTCCTCGTTTTAGGCATTCGCCATAGGTGATCAAGACGGAGGAAATCATGGTAATATTTTTGTTCAGTGTCCAAGTTTTGACTTGTTATGCCAAAATCCTTTTTTGACATTTTTGTCGATTTTGACAATTTGCAGTCCGTGTGCGGCGAGATGTTAATGGACTTTTTGACATGATCGGAAACTTCTTCAAGACGAATAGTAATGGCGTAAGCCCTGCCGGAAATATGGTCACCTCCTTTATGAAATCGTTGGGTAGTATGGGCAATAATATGGGAAAGTCCTAATTCTGCCGACATTCCCAGTTTCACAGTGTTACCATGCTGGCTGAAGATTGCATGCAACTTTATTTTTTATTTTTAGTAACCTAACCAAGCATTTTAAATAAAAGACCCATTTCTTGTACTTATGTTCTAATGTCGTTTTTGGTCTTGTATCAAGGAAGGATCCTATTCACTGGGATCACTGGTCATCAGAGAAACTATTTTCACAAGTTTTTTGAAAAATAGTATTTTCTGAAAAATTTGCTCTGATATTGGCTGTGTTCGAGTGCAACGACTGTCATAATTCCATTTAACCTTTTGTATTACCAATATAGTTGACAGTCATCCCGTTACCCTTTGTTTGTCTTATCATCTCACGATACATGATAAATGATGTGTGATGAAACTTTTTTCGGCATATCTTTTGCACTTTCAGATTTTTACCTAGATATTAGAGTAATTGTAAAGTCGCACGGAACGTTCGATTAGTATGTATTAATTTTGTACTGAATATATTATATGCAGCAAGTAGAAGCACTATTCGAGATGCGAATGCGAGTTAGCATTATAAAAGTTTACCTCCACATGTTGCAGCGATCGTGCTCATTTAGGGCTTCATAGTCCCTTCCTACCGTGAGAGCATGCAATCTAACGCCAAAAACGCTGCTACACAATATATAATGCATGCAGTCAAAAAGAATACTTTTCACTTGATGTTGCATCCTTCGGGACAGTAGTGATAAGTTCACTCTTCTCTTCCTCGGAATTAGAACCAGTAAAAATGAAGTTAGCAACAGTACTACTATTGATCTGCAGTTTGGCGTGGTTGACTCAGGTACAGAACTAAATTTACGAAATTTTTGGAAACTTCACCTTTGAGAATCCTCCGACTTTTGTTTCTTATCTGCAGGCGTACGTAATTGAAGAACTACGGAATCCTCATGGTATGATTCTAGTATTGTTTGCCACTCATTTATAGAATGGTTTAAATTAATATTAAAAATTGTGGGTAAAACTGTACAGTCCGTGTGCAGCGCGATATCTCTGGACTTTTTGACATGATCGGAAACTTGTTCAAGAAAGACGCATCTGGAAACAGTCCAGCTGCAAACATGATGAATTCCCTGTTTAGTTCTATGG
>VICI01001984.1:0-18853 GCA_019593645.1 Akabosia matsudoensis | reverse complement strand
CAAGCGCAGAATATCGGCCATGATAAACGTTTGGTCACAGAAAATGACGAAAACCAAGGCCCTGAGAATGAAATTGCTACTGAAAAGTTTGTTAACAATTGAATTAAAGCTATCCTAAGCTGAATTGTAACAAATTAAAACAAAACAAAACTGAAATTGAAATTTTGCCGGGTCTTTGATCATCGTCGGGTCTCTAATTATCGCCGGGGGGTCGAGATGGAAGTTTCAATTTTTCACCGGGGGCGTTCTTTAGAGGTTTTACGGTATTCAGATTTCATCAATCATAGGCCACAAAACCTCAAAGAAAAACGCAGTTTGAGTTTAAAGTACGCATCAATTTATATTACTATATGTGTATCAAATTCTATTTCTGCTAAATACGCAATTGAATGTATGAAAAATTCTGTCTAACTTTGTTTTTAATATGAATGAATCAGTCTGCGTCTGGTTGCATTACAAATCACGCATGCCTAAAGGGATCACACGCTTTGTCTATAAACTGAAACCACAAAATATTGACAATGACAATTTCTAATGGCCATACAAGCAATAAAATCTTTTTATACGCATACCTAAAAAACATAACCTGCAAATTAATCACCAGATAATTGCAGCCTCTACCTTCTTGTTTTCATTTTCTAAAAAAAGGAGTTTTTCAGGGAGACAGACCTCGCTCTTGTTCATGGTCATGTTGACATGAGTGCAACGCGTGCATAACAATGCACATGAGCAGCCATTTACTGAGGATAGCGCTACAACAATATTAGTCATTCATTCCTGCATGGATATAAAGTACTCAGGTTTTTCTAGCAAACTTTAAGTCATACCTGATTAAAGTCTACTGCACCATACCTATAACCCTTTATAAGTGGTAAGTGGTTAGACCGTATGCACGAAAAAGGATGATTCATAAAGTGCAACTAAAAAATTCCACAAAGTCGCTCGGTTGAAGACGTCACATACGAAAGCAAAGGGAAGGAAGGAAAACGTACATAAAATCAGAACATTTTGCACCTTTAATGCTAGTTGTTCAGTAACAGTCGCAGGCGACAGTCGCAAATCTTTTTAGTTCTTCAAAACTTTGTAAGACGAGTCACTCAGTTGAAACTACTTATTTTGTTGCTTTCGTAGTCGCTCGTATACGTTTGGAACCTGGAACGGATATTCAAATATAGGTATAGTGCCTTCACCGTTTTCTTTTCAAAGCTGCTTTGCTTAATACTGAGCTCAAAAAAAATCTTAGAAATGTTGCAAATTGAAACGTCTGAGCTTTAAAGCGACAAAGTTGCGTGACGAATCGTGTTCTCTTAAAACTTAAGAAATCCATGCACTTGTGAATCAAGGTGGAAGAGAATTGGAAGGAAGAATATAATTACACATGTCATGCCTTGTAAGAGTGTCTAGCAGTGAACCTGAATAATTAAAACTGTTAATGAGTGATGTGTATGAAAAATGTTCATTTGACGAGTAGCGATTTTACGTGAATTTATGCGAAGACATAATTAAATTCGCAATCTGCGGATGTACACATTAGTCAGTATAAAGTTTTTTTGCCAATACGCAATTAAGTCGAAACGTTTCATTCTGTTTGATCCGAACTCTCGTTTTCGAAATTCATAACTGCAACTACAGCCACAAATCATTTAACGATTCACCTCAACTAAGTTGTTTCAAAAGTTAATTTTTGTCTTTGTCTCTGTTTCCACACAGGTTTGGCAGTTGTGAAATAGTGCAAAATGGATAGACCGCCAAACGACAAGAGGCAGGCTTTCGACATAGTCCATGCGGTAAGTACAATGAAAACTTTTTATTTTTGAAAACTTTTTGGTTTTTTTTTCTTCAAATATTGAAATTCTGTGCAGAGTGTAAACGAAATACCATCGCAAATATGTACTTCCTGTAAAGTATTTGTCCACAGTCGCTAGAAATGGGAAATGCATGTTTATGCATCCCTCGAAATGTTTTGGCATAGTATGTCTCAGAGGGCTGTCGATAAGAGATAATATAAAGATTAAGATTAGCTACTTGCCACTCGAGCTATTTTAGTGCGGTTGAAAAATGGGCACATTTCATCAATGCAAGCTCTGAACATATTAAAGAAAATGTCGTCTATGGAAGATAATCATAAATTTCAGACATATGCAATAGTCTACAGTTTGATCGATAAAAGACCTTACTGTTTTGGGTTAATATGCTCATGTTTTGTTTCTTTGTTTGTGGTACGCCAGGGAAAGTCACACCGATCTATATAATGAATCAATTTAGATCCTGCTTTGAAAAATTAATCTTGTCTCGAGTCTCAATGCATTGTATATAAGTGTGTTTACATGATGGTACAAGTAGGTACCAAAGTACTGCATTTCATTACTTGAGCATTTTTCTTAACTTGAAAAGTTTATGAATTGGAGCAAACTGAGACATAGTTCCTGTTTTTATTTAAATGAAATTAATGCATTCATAGCCAGATTTTAAAATATACATACGTAGATAGATAGATACAAACATACATACTTCGTTTGCTTCGATTTAGTGTTTTAAATTTGGAATCATGGATATTTCAATAACTCTTAGGCCGCATGACCTTCGAACACTCATTCTCTGGATGCGTGCAACAAGAACTAATGATAATGAATATTCATGACTTACGTTTTCGTGGAAAATTAATTATTAATGAACTGCGTTTTCCAAAGTAAAAATAACCTTGCGCTTAACTCACCCGTTCATCACATTTTATTTGACAGGAGCTAGGACATGTAAACCGTGCTTTTCGGGCAGATGACCCGAGTGGTCAGCATGCCCTTAACCTGAATGATCAACACCAGCATCGCACATATGCCAACAATTTATTCTACATCACTTCCCATCATCCTCAAGAAGGATATAAAACGGACCGACACTCGTTCGCTGTTGGACCAAATGGGATAATCAATCAAGCGACATTACCTCACAAGGTATTTAAAAAATCTACTAAACTACTAGTTTAATCTGGCTCAAACCGAAACTTCTTCCTGCCGAACTCATGCAGCTTGTAACCCGTAATATCATGCTTCCTATGTTCTTGTTAAGGTATTGGGAACTCTTTCCCCTCTCACCCCAGTAGGAGGAATCTCCCCGTCAACATCAACCAGTGATTCAGATGATGATGCAAACAGGGATACATGGGGCAACCCCATCGAGTTCCTCCTGTCATGCATAAGCATGAGCGTTGGCCTGGGAAATGTGTGGAGATTTCCCTTTGTTGCGTATGAAAACGGCGGAGGAGCGTTCTTGATCCCTTATCTGATCGTCCTTTTCTTTATTGGGAAACCTTTGTACTTTTTGGAGATGGCATTAGGCCAATTTTCATCTTATGGACAAGTCAAGGTCTGGTCGCTTGCACCTATTTTCAAGGGTACGTACTCACCTATTCATGTATGACATTGAAATGAAAGTGAAAGAATGAAGGAAGACTCCAAGAAACGACGAACTATCTGAAACTAAGCTAAAACATTTTTGTTGAATTTTAGGTGTCGGGTATGGAGCAATGGTTGGGACAGGTTGTGTCGTATCTTTCTACGTGTCCCTAATGGCATTGACCGTCTTCTACTTCTTTGCATCTTTCAACAGTGTCCTTCCTTGGGCACAATGTGATCCTTCGTGGGCTGGCGAAGCAGCTTGTGAGCCAAATAGCACATACCTTTCGGAGAATAATGTTAGCATACCGCAACTTTACTTTGAGTGAGTCATTTAATCTTGCTTAAAACATGAACGCATGAGCATTATGTAATAGCGTCACGGGCATCCCTGCAATTTATGCATATATAAACTTTTTATTGTCTTTTCTGCAGAAACGAGGTTTTCCCTCAGAAGGCCAATATTGACGATGGCATAGGTCTTCCCGAATGGAGACTTAGCCTTTGCCTACTTCTATCCTGGATAATTATCTTCATGACGCTAGTAAAAGGAGTAAAATCCAGCGGAAAAGTTGCTTACTTCACTGCTATCTTTCCATACGTTGTAATGATCATTTTGCTCATCCGTGGAGTGACCCTTCCGGGTTCTTGGACCGGAATTATGTACTTTATCACTCCTCAATGGGAAAGAATTTACGACCCTAATGTATGGTATGCAGCAGTGTCTCAATGCTTCTTCTCATTGTCTACTGGGTTTGGACCTATTATCATGTTCTCGTCATACAACCCATTCACGCGAAACGTGTACAAGTAAGGACTTGTCAATCTTGTCATAAAAAACCAAGTCGAATTTACATATTTCATGTTGATCTAATTAACCTTTTGAATACTTTTAGGGATGCGATGATAATCAGCTTGATGGACACATTTACAAGTTTGCTCGCGGGAGTCACAATCTTTGCTATTCTTGGAAGCTTAGCTTACGAGCTTGACGTTGACATCACCGTTGTTGCAAAATCAGGACCGGGTCTCGCATTCATTTCCTATCCAGATGCTATATCTAAGTTCGACTGGGTGCCACAATTTTTCGCAGTGCTATTCTTCCTCATGTAAGAGCGTGTGCCTTTTGTGTTATGAAATTTCTTGTAAGTGTAACCATTAACCCCAATACCATCTTGTTATTATTTAGGTTATTCACTTTGGGTGTGGGATCCGCTACTTCCTTAACTGGTGGCATAATAACAATCTTTTGTGACCAATTCCCCAATGCGAAAAGATGGATGGTTACGACAATCGTTTGTGTGTTGGGTTTCGCGTCAGGATTGATCTATGTCTGCCCTGGTGGACAGTTTATGCTCACCTTGGTTGACTACTTTGGAGCTAGTTTCATTATTTACATTGTTACAATTTTGGAAGTGGTCGCTGTGAGCTGGGTCTACGGCTTGAACAATATTTGCAAGGACATTGAGTTTATGTTGGGAATCAAGCTGGGCTTTTATTGGAAATTCTGCTGGGGTTTCTTCATTCCAATCGGACTGCTTGGTCATTTTGGTTTACTCTCTTGTCACATCAACCCAACTGACAAATAATGGAGTTCCTTTCCCACCAATTGCCATTGGTAAGATTTGCTTTTATATTTTCCCCTCAAAATGCAGCCATATTTTTGGACAGATTTGCTCATAAATTACCTGAGTGTATAATTAATATGAAATCATTTTTCAATTGTATAGCTTGTGGATGGGCCCTTGCAGCCATTGCCTTGTCGTTGCTTCCAATTTGGGCGATCCATGCTATCGTTACCAGAAAGTCGCCGACGCTTATGGGGGTGCGTAAATCATAAAAAGTCACACTATGCTTTTGTAACTTCACAATTTAATTCGCCATGTTTTTCTTTCTTACAGAAAATCAGAGAATCCTTCCGTCCTACGAGTAAATGGGGACCCAAATCGCAAAAGCTTAGGAGTCAATGGATTGAATTCAAGCAGCGCAAGGATTAATTCTTTAGTTATTCTTTACGTACCTGATTTTTAGTCTTCTATTCAGATTCTGTTGCTACAATTTGCAACGTTGACGTTGCATGTACTTTACCGTGTTTTTTTGTGCAATAAGCCATGGAAGTATGAAATGTGTTTGAGACTGACCTTTTTAATTACCTTGTACAGATAATATGAAATAATAGTTCATCGTAAAAGTGTTACCTTGAGTAGTCACCCTGTGTATAGACTAGACAAAGTATTTATTTGTACAGCTAAAAAAACTTGTAAATAATGTTTAGCCAGAATCATCTATTTGCTATACCAATAGACTCCGATTGATGGTTCCCATTAATCTTTTGTGAATTGGTTTTCAATGGATGAACTTTCGAAGTATGCTACATCGCAAATGATACGCAACTAAGAAATATTTTGAGAAACCGATGTTAATGATGAATGTATTCAGAAGTGATTATACTATTTAATTTTCCTGCAAAAAAAAGTGCCAATATTTTTGACAGCAGCGCAGAGAGTGCCTAGTATAAGGATGATTTTTGAACTCTCCTCAAGTGACAGCACGTCAAAGAATGCAATAAATTTAATTTTCAAAAATGAATATTCATGTGCAGCTGCTGAAAGTTTTATTCTCCTTTGGGGCAATGCGCGAATCAAAGTGAGAAATTCCTGCGGCTATGAAAGGTCAATCATTCAGCACGTTCAGAAATCGCGTGCACAATTGAATATCAAAAAGAAATCGTTTGAAAAACACGCGCTGATTTCCTTATATGTAGTATTGCAATAATTAAAATCGTCTTGATGAATCTAAGGAATGTGGCAGAACAGCGGAATCTTTTCTTCTAACAAAAGAACATGAAAAATTATCATTATAACACAAAATGGGCATTTACATGTTGAGTTTGAAGATGAAAGGCATGATTCAAACAGTGCCTATTCCGGTTTTTTCACTGCAACTTTAGGTGAAACAACAACCAAGCGATTGAATGTGTAACTAAAACTGCCTTCTGCCGTTTATGCTAACGATAGACATCACTTACTTATCTCACTGTTTTCACATCATGTGGCCAAACTGTTGACGCTGATTGATTATAATGCATTAGATTGGAGCAATACACAGTATGAAAAACCTGTTGCATTTTTGTCCAGCTCCAGCCCATGTATTCCGATACTTTCTTGTGACGGGCAGTGAATCAAAATAGGCAATCCTGGCGTGTGATAGATTTTGCATTTTGGAGAAACGCATGTATGCTGTGCTTATGCTTATCTGATTAAAGGATACTGGACAAGTTCATGTGTCATGAACTGCCTGTGATTTAGTACATTTTTTCATATCACTGATTTACTAAAGCTTATGAACTCGCCTATTTTGTCGTCATTGCTAAGTTTTTAGTTGACGGATCAACATTCACACAGAGCCGAAGGCACACGCATAATAGATTTCGTCTTCTCGGTTTTCACGTTTCAGGAATAAAAATGGCCACAGTTCTAAGGAAAATAGTTACAACTGACAAAGCCCCAATACCGGTGGTACCATTAAGGTAATAGTATCGTATAGTCCATCGCAATCAGTTCGAAAATTTCTTGTTTGCTATTAAAGTGGAGGACAGGATGATATTACAGCCCAAACTGATTTTTGATTTTGTTGCAGCCAAGGTGTACAAATGAACAACATCCTGTACGTTTCTGGACAACTTGGCATGAAACCTAATGGTGATTTGGTAGAAGGTTTTGAAGCTCAAACTCGCTTGGCCCTGGATAACATTGGTCACATTTTGAGTGCTGCCGGTGCGACATTCAAGAATGGTACGTGTGAATTTATGCAAAACACATACTCTGCTGGATTATAATTTCGAATTTCTACTTTTGTACGGTCCCCATTGCAGTTACAAAAATGACAGTGTTGCTACAAGACATTGGGAACTTTCCTGAAATGAACAAAATCTACAGCGAATGTGAGTCTTTCAGCCACTACCTTTACGTTTTCACAACATTTTGCAAGGGTATCCCTTAAATAATCTTTCTATTTTCCGCACAAGACTTTACAGCCCCGTATCCGGCTAGAACTGCATATCAAGTTGCCCAACTTCCAAAGGTAAATGCATCCAAACTTTTTTAAACGGGGTTTTATTAGCTTTGAAGTTGTAATTCTTGCTTCATGCAGGCTGGAGGACTCATTGAAATCGAAGCCATTGCTGTTCTTGGTAATATTCAGGATGCTTAGGACTCAATTTATTCATTGCTTCATTCATAAATAAACAATAAACGATAAAAGTTAACCTAAAGTACACACAATCGTCTTACTATCATTTCATGCCAGCGTAAGAACACGTCCAGGTCTCCTGGGCTGATCCCCACCTACGACTAAACCGTCATTGTCCACAACCATTTCTCCATTTACCCAAACTCCATACAACTGCGTTGGGTGTTGTATTGGATTTTCGTATGAAGCCACATCTTCAAAAGAATCGTCGAAAACAACCATGTCAGCTTTCTGTCCCAATCTAAGCAAACCTCTATCATACACGCCAAAACGATGAGCAGTGAGAGAGGTTCATTTTACGGATTCCCTCCTCCAATGTGATGAGCTTCTGTTGTCTAACGTAGTTTTTGAGAACGCGAGGGAAAGTTCCATAACCTCTGGGATGAGGTTTCCCTCCTGGTCTGGAAATTCAAAAGAGGACGCTGAAAATTTTACTTTCACTAAGAATTTCTTGGTTATGAATCGTTTTCATTATTCTGGCATGCCTTGGGATAGAGTCACTTCCCACCATTTGCAGTGCACTACTGAATACCATGCTTTGGTCCTCTTGGGATTGTTGAAACATGATAATATTAGTTCGTCCCATGTCCTCCACGACTAGTTTTAAGACTAAGTCAAATTCTGTCATTCCAGCCTCCCTTGCCGCAACATTAATGGGTTTTCCTTCAAAGACCTTCAAACTTTCTTCTTCTACTCCCCCTATGGTGATATTCTCATAACCAATCAAACTCACTTTGGACTCCCACCCAGGTTCTCGACCGGATTCAGTCAGTATTCTAAGATTGTCTACGTACGATACGTTATCAAGTTTCTTGACAAACTCGTCGAAACCTTGCTGCATAGCTGATGGAGGTAAAATCTGTAGAATTGTGGAAGAGCCTGCTAGATAAGGGTACATATCAACTGCAACATCAATCCCATCATGATCCCTTGCATATTGTAACACTTCCAAAGCCCTGGCCATACGTGTCCCCCAATATGGCTTCCCAGCAGTTTGCAAATGCGATAAAAGTCCTCGGGCACCACTTTGTCGGAGTACATCTACAAACTCCTCGACACTCTCTACGAGACCGCCTTCGTAAGTTCGTATGTGAGCTGTTAGAACACGCCCATGTGAAGCTATAACTTTGCCAAGTTCAATCAACTCTTCCTTAGATGCAAAGTTACTTGGGAGGTACATAAGGCCTAGAGACAGGCCTGCAGCACCTTGTGACAGTTGCTTATCCAATATTGAACGCATTTCTTGCATTTCAGACGCGTTGGCCACTCTATTTGCGAACTCCATCACGGCCAATCGTAAGGGACCATGGCCAACTAAAGAGACAACGTTTGGGAGATGACCTGCTCTAGTAAAAGACGTGCTCATTTGATCAAAATTGTCGTACATTCGATTTTCCGGAACTTCTCCAAGGAGAGACTCCAGATGCTCTTTAATGCGGAGGAGAGACCCGGATGGATACGTGGAAAAGCCACAGTTACCTACAAGCATGATGATATCATACTTAATGTTCAAGTCATGCCTTTTTATTGGACGCTTTAATGAAAGGAAGGTATATACATTGGTTGTTTTTCAATTTGTTTTACTGACCAGTAACAATAGTGGTAACTCCTTGGAGTATTTTTGCCGTAGCTGGTTCATAGTCAAGTATTCCAATATCATCATGGGTGTGGGAATCAATAAATCCCGGCGATAAATATTTGCCTTGAGCATTAATTATCACTTTAGTTGAGGGAAGCTCCTCTGATGAAACTGGTTTGATATATGAGATTGATCCATTTGTTACCCCAACGCTACCGAGGAACCACGGGGAGCCAGTTCCATCAATAATTTTGGCGTTCGTAATTAAAAGATCAAACATTTCTTTTAAGCTAGTGTCATGAATGGGGTACATTGAGATATTAGGAAAGCAAGCACTCAAAATGATAACCAAGATATGACTGACATGAAAGTTCAAGAAATTCATTTTGATTACTTTTAAGACAGGGAAGTTAATTATGCGCTGACTAATTTTGATTCGAAGTGTTTGCGTTCTGAATTATACTCTGAGTTTTGACCAATTGAAGTAAAACAAATCAATCGTGTTCTTATCTACCCCTCAACGATAGGGATATGGAGATCATGTACGTGGTTATCATGATATGGTAAAACATTGATGATACAAGGTCTTATGAGGGTTTTGATAACATTACACTACTAAGTGCATACACAATATATATATAAAACAAATTATATCTCTAACAATTTTTATTTTCATGTCCAATGAGTCTAAGTCAGGTAAAGCATTCTCGATTAAATGTAACTACTAATTCTTGTAGAAATGTCTGCATCAGCATTGACAAGGGAAAGTATTTCTCAGCGTTATTAACACATTATATGTATGTAATTCGATGAATTGTATTAAGGTACACGGTGTTTTACAACCAGGTAGCTTTAAAAATAGTTTGTAAAGAGTATACTGACTACCATAACATGCAAATGTCATGTTTCTAAATACAAGGTACATTCCCATAATACAAATATAACAACATACATTATTTTAAATATAATTATTAATAATTAGTTGACAACATTATTTTATTACACTTTCTAACAATCTGATACAAAAACAAAGTATTTGGACACATGAAAATTACTGTACTCTGATATTGGCCCAATTCTTTTATCAGCCTTCAAATTCGGTTAGACTCAAGTCATCAACATTCGGGATCCTAGAATGACGATGAATCTGAACCTGAAGATTCTTCCCATGAATCGTCTTCATCGTCATCGGACTCCTCATTCCGCTGGAAAACAAACTCACCGCCTTCTCCATCACTTATCTCGATGACATCCACGTTCCCATCCTGTGGCATAAGCCCATCAAGAATTTGATCTGAGAACATGCAAGCATGCAAACATTTTATAATGAATCATTTCTGCAATTATCATTTAAATGTACTGTTTCATACATGGTATATCAAAACACAAAATCTTACCTAAATCATCACCATTAGCCTCCTCATCGTCCTCAACTTCAATTGTTTCATCATCTTCATCGTCGTCATCTGTCATCACCATGATCATCTACTTCTTCGTCGTCCGACTGTAGATCATCCTCATCCTGAATAAAATACATAACATGTTCCTATACCAAGATAAAAACCGCTTTCACTATCAAAATAAGCATTGTCCCTCACATCAAGTCCTGTAGCCAAATCATCTGCTTTAGAACGGCCAACTTCATAGTAGCGTACACAGGAATCAGTACCCAATGAGTCCTCTATGGAATGATTTTCAACTAATGCTAATTGTAAATCATTTGGTGACACGGCTAGGTTCATGATGTGCCTAAAGAGGATAATATTTTTGGTGCTTAATATACCTCCAATATTATACAAAATTGCAATAATATTATAATACAGCCTCTACTAACCTTTTCAGTTCTATTGTGGCTACGCTGGAATAGTCAGCGTAATTGTCCAGAACGACAAAACTTGTGTCTCCATGTCTGAACTNTACGCTGGAATAGTCAGCGTAATTGTCCAGAACGACAAAACTTGTGTCTCCATGTCTGAACTGAACTCCATTGTCATTACTCGAGTCATCGCGATCCAGTTTATAAGCGTAAATGATGCTGTTATCATTGCTGAATTGAACATGACATTGATCTAACTGGCGCACAGTTTTCAGCAAATGAAACGTTCTTGTGTCCCATATTTCCGTGTTGGAAATGATTTCAATTCCATTTTTCAAATTAAACACACCACTGACATTTTCATTCAGCTTATCAAACTTATGGATCTCTTTCCCAGATTTGAAGTCCCATAATACACCATCTGACAGGATAAGATCATCGAAAGGATCAAAGGTTGCACGGTTCCGTAAATAAGAATTGGATACACGGGGATGCAACGTAAGTATTCTCTTTTTGGTTTCAATGTCATAGACAGCTGCATGCTCCATGTTCGTGGCTATTACCTTGTCCTGTGAAATCGTGATTTTAAAGTATTTCCAAAATAAGGATTAGATTTCGTAATGAAATAATACAAAATGCATTTTGAATCTTACTTGTCCCCATTTATTGAATTCGATATACTCTTCCCTCTCAAAGTCCATCACTTTATCGAACAAATTTTCCATCTTCCAAACTGCACTCAGCGGTCTCCTCCATACACTTGAGGTAAGCAACAGTGTTCCCTTCGAATTAGGTTGCAGATGATATATTTCCGAGTCGTGACAGGAGTAGTTCCCATCTTCATTCGAATTTGAGTTATTGAAAAGCTTCACGTCTCCACTACTCGTGCCCACAATCGTCCACTGATAACACGGAGAGAAAGCGCATGACGTAAAGGTGACTTCTTCCGGTAAATCGGCACTACGTATAACCCTGTAAAACAATCAAGCTCTATCAGAAAATCCTAACAAAAATATACGAGAGGAAGAAGGAATTTCATCTATTCACCTGCATGGCTTGTATTTGGAATAAATTAATTTCCTTTCGTTGAATCCTGGCGCAGAGCCTAGTATTT
Organism: Akabosia matsudoensis; assembly: GCA_019593645.1. Classification (NCBI taxonomy): domain Eukaryota; kingdom Metazoa; phylum Arthropoda; class Collembola; order Entomobryomorpha; family Paronellidae; genus Akabosia; species Akabosia matsudoensis. The sequence goes on along the minus strand of VICI01001984.1, from coordinate 6,701 downwards.
CTCTATTCATTAGCCTGGAGGCAAAATTGCTCCGGAAGTTAGTGGTCCGATACACAGAGCCGAAATCTGTTTTGCTTGGACATTTATGCGGAACGAAAAGATCGAACTGGGGGCAAGTGACCATAGGGGTTTTGCATAAAGCATGCTGACTGAGTAAATATTCCTTCACAATTTTTGTCCAGAGACACTTGCTTATCTGGGGAGGCATGTGGAGCTTGTTGCTGCTGGACAGAGGCAGAGCTCTGGACTGGCGTTGCTGTTGAAGTGGTTGGTAAACAACTATTTGATATTGAGCTTGTTCGCTTCAACACAATTGACTTTTTCGAACTTAACTCTTCCTTCAACTTTTCGGCTGTATCTGTCAAACCCGCACTTGTTAGGTGATTTTGAATAAGTTCCATTAGTTGTCGTTCGTCGTAAGATATCCGTGTTTGACTGATCAAATCCGTTTTTCTTATTAAATCTCCTAGCTCTAAGGTGAAATGCTCGTCTTTTCCATGAACCAATTTGATTATCTCTAAAGCGTACTTCTGGAACATCACGTGATCTTGTCTCTTATCCTGCAGAATGGGTTCCGTCATGAGGTTTTGAATGAGACCTGCTCGGATCAATGGTAACTGTTGCAGAACTTGTCGGACCTGTTTATATCTTGCCAGTCCGCTGAGACACCAACAGGCAAGAGCTCGTATGGAGTCGGCATCTGTAATCGGAGATTTAGTCTGCAGGAGCCGAGTCAGGACTAAAATTCCGTTATTCATTCGAGTGCACTCCCACAACTTGATCTGCGTCTCACTGGGTTTCTTATGGTGTATCGGTCCACAAACACAGTTACCAATCACCTGAAGGGCACTCTTTTTGACCTCAGTGTCATTGACAACTTCTCCGTCAGACGCACTGAGAATAACGTGCATCCCGTTATGTTCTGTATTACTATTTACACTAAATCGTTCAGTCAGTAAAAGTTGCGCCTTTGGCACTAAACAACAAATAGCTAACACATCAAGCATGTTCTTTACCGTTTCTGCACGTCCGGAATAGTTCCACTCATAGGCTAAGGCAATGGTGGCCATAATTATGTGAATTCCACATTGATTTAAAAATCTTTCCACTGGAGCCCACCTTGGCGCATTCACAGGTAGCAGGGCAAGAACTGTGGCATGAAGTGATGAAAGATCAGAGGGATTGGGAAACTTGATTTGTTTATAGGGTGGGACCGATGGACCTACCACCTGCTGGGGATTTTGACTGCGCCCTATTGTTCTCTTCAATTTATCTGCAGTAAAATACAAATGACATTCGAAGTATCGCTTCAAATTGAAGCTAACTTGTCTAACATTTTGCTTGGCAATCATTTGCTCATCCTCCGATAGTTCTAAATCATTTGGTTCTTCAAGCTGCCCAGGCGGTAGTTGTAATTGTTGGGCATCACGTATCACAGAGGCGAAATTTGGCTGGGTAGATATGACGTTAAGCACTGACCTAAGACCATCTTGGGCATCAAACAAATCCAACATCGTTTTAAAAGGATAAATTACACTGAAAAACATTAAAGCCTGGTTGCGACCTGAGTTATGCGAACACTCGAGTAACCACACGGCATAGTTCATTAGATTTTGCAAAGTCGTTTTGGACATCAAACAAACTTTTTCCATTGCGTCTTCGCAATATGCAATGTAATAGAGACACAGTGACACTCCCGTTGCACTTAAACTTGGACGAGGTACTTGAAGTAATCGATGCAATCCGCCTGCAGACAAAAACTCCATTGCGAATTTTTTATGACAGAGTAGTGAACCCAAGTATTTGAGTGCTTCAAAAGTAAGTCTGGAACTTTCACGATTGTTCGAATGCGATTTCGACAAGTATTTCAAAATAATCTGTACTGCAGAATTTTCAAATGCATAACTTAACATTTCCTGATATTCCCCGATTGGAGTTAAGTATCGGAGAGTAAAGATTTGCCGCGTCACTAAATTAACAGGATAAACTTGCCACTGGCCGATTATGTTAGGTTGCATTTCGGCCCAACTTGAACTAGTGCTGTTACAGTCTTCTAGAAGTACACTTGTTGATAGTTTCCTCCTTTTTGGAGTACTCTTGCACGCGGAGCTGGGTTCTACAAACGATTTTGACGCTGGAGTTGCTCCCGATTGTCGTGACCTTTTCGCTGTTCGAGGTGTGGTGCTGAGCGGACTCTCCCTATTCCCTGGAGTAAGGATATGCGTTAGTTTAAAAGATGATCCACTTCCTGCAGCTGGAGTTTCGCCATTATGGACTTCCGAGGGTGTTGTCTTGGGCAGCAGTCTATTTGGGGTACTCCCTCTCAATTTCCCATTTACAGGAGTGTTTTCAAATAATCGGGGATCTTTCAAAGTACCGTCTTGGACATCGCCGTTTGCCATTGCAACCACCGGAGTACCGTTTCCGCGGACTTCGGGAGGTTTATTGGTTTCAGATTTTTCCTCGGTACTAGGAGGAATAGGCGTGTTACTAGATTGTCCTAAATGCGCGAAGGGTCTCTGAGACGATGAGTGAAACTCCTGCTGGAGATGTTTTAGTCGCTTGAGCATTACTTGCACCAAATGAGCATTTTTGTCTCTGCAATAAAAAGTTAAAAGAATTGGTTAAGATGAAAGGCAGCTCAAGAATAATGTATGTTTCTCCAAATACATTCTAATGTGGTACTTTTCATAGCCAAGAAGAGATTTTTAAAACTCTTCATGGTAGTTATCGGGTACGCAATTTCTTTAGCACTGCAGCATATCATGGAATTTCATAGAATAGAAAGTCATGCTATAAAACAGTGCGAACAATGTTTAGCTTCCTTAAGTCGTCAAATCGAAATAGTTTAATTGTGATCACTACCTGAACTTTGCGGCAATATCGGAAATTTCCATAGCTGTTCCTAACAGACCAAGCGAATACGATTGTAGTGGTTCCGGTGCAAATTCGGCCCACTGAAACAACCTTTGGATCATTGGGATGGATTCCTACAAAAAGTATTATGTGAACTAAGTAGGTATATCATGTCCGTGCTTGATTTTACACTGAAAATATATGTACCTCAAATATAATTGTCGCTTCCAGTCCTGGAAGCACATTTACGAACAAACGGCAGGCGGCGGTGTTTACAGCCAAATCCATTCCATCGTCTCCCCAACCATCTTTACAATACAAACCTACGAGTTTGTTCAGAAACACTTCTTTTTTGAACAAAATTTTCAAGGATTGGCCTAAGGACGAGTCCGGATGAGTTCTGGATGGATGTCGATCATCAAATGGGTCAGGATCTAATTTTAGGTATTCATTCATCTCATATTCTATGATTTCGGACAACCTGAAATTGGGAATGTATTTTAAATCCTGATTTTTTTGTCAAAATAATTTCCCATTCAAAATCACAAATTTGAATAGCTATACCTAGTCAAAATCGGCACTGGATTGAACATGTGCCTTTGGGGGTTGTCATTGTCGTTCGCGGCCGCACTGTTTGGATCTGCTGCCAGCCTCTCTTCCCAAATCTTCAACATTTGCGACACCTCATTGACTTTGGAAACTTCTTCGTCATCTGTTACTTCAGAGGGTATCACAACTTCCTCTTGAGTATCTTCGTCTCCTTCCTCTTCTCCATCTTCGTCCTCATCGTCGGCCTCTTCATCATCATCATCTTGACTAGTTGACGCCTCCTCGTCATTTTCATGCACCTCTTCCTCATTTTCATTATCCACTTCAGGCAGTTCCACTAACTCTTCTTGATTGCTTTCCTCCTCTCCCCCATTGCTCAGTGCCCGAGACGCAGATCTTGTTCTCCTCCTATTTTCAGGTTGCTGCTCTTCCTCCGGAGACGACATCCTTCACGAAATTTCAAAACAATGTTACTATCCTAAGATCTAATAAGAGATTCAATACCGAATTACTTTATTTATCTTCACCTGTGGCTGTGGCTCCCTTTTTTGGCCACCAAACTTTATTTTTTCTTCTCCGAGTGGATAATGTTAATAGCAGCTAACCCTCACAGCTCATTGTTTTCCTTCTGATTATTGCTCATGACACGTGGTTTAACTAAGTCGACACCAAGCACTACGCTGCCCTGTCTTTGTCCTCATCAATATCTTCAAACTGGTCCACCTAATTGTTTACTACTCCTTGTGAACCACTTTAAAACACTAGTAACTCTCCTCCACTGACACCTCCGACAACTGTCTTGCTTTTAATTAATGAAAAACGCATATTTATCCGTAAAATTAAGTAAAGCCCGTACTTCCTTATTTTTATAGAAAAGATATTACTCGTATAATACGATTACGAATGTTCCTTTTTCAGTTTTACACGTTTTTCTCGTAAGAAAACCCCATGTAATGTAATCTACACCTTTGAGAAGGTAAGAAACAGCTTTTTTTGGGGGCGAGGGAAGCATGCATGCATGCATGTGGGAAATGTGTACACATGATAGCCAGTCTAAACTGTTTACTGTTGAACGAGCGTATTTTTCCACTAGCCGGTATTGGATGTCCTTCGTAGTCGAAGGGCAGCATTTAGCCTCAGCTCGATGCTACTTCTGCGACTGTAGATGGGCTTCAAACAAGGGAAGCTTTTTGACTCAGTCTGGTAAAATGAAGATTTCCCTTTATTACAATCGCCGGATAAGTTAAACTTTGGATACAGGTTCGAGGAGATGCGATGAAGGACATGTAAAAAAGCGACATGTCTGACAGGGATGCCTGCCACATAAGTTTTATGGGGCAAAATGAGATTAAGCGACTAACTACTAAGTTAGTGTGTATTGTGCAAAGTAAACATTTTTCCTGTCTAAAATAACCTAACTTCAGTTGAATTCAGGCAGGCAGTAAATGTAATTACAATTTGGAATAGAATTATTTTAGCAGACTGTGTTGTTATTTTTTAATTTACCGAATGTATAGATGTAGCTTTTAGAAGGCGCTGGTGCTGGTGTTGTTTTTGTAGAAAGAACTGATGGAGAGAGAATAACCTTTCATGTAGGATTTTGGCTTTAGTGAAAGCGCTGTCTTTTGTGGACTTTTGATTGCAAGCGAGCCCGGTTGGATATGGAAGACTTTCACCGAGTATAAACTCCGGTAGAAAAGAAAATGAAAGCATTTTTTTCTGGAACTGGATTTTTTTTCATGATATTCATGTTGGCCAGCCTGTGCTACCGTTTATATGACCATGTACACTATAGTGGGGGATTGTAAGTAGAATATGAAGGTTCTCTTGGGGTTACTCTATCTACTATGCAGTATGTGCATAGTACGTTGGCATTATATGTCAATGTCCAGTGAAAGTAGATTGGCTGGTTATCATCAAACGATAAAAGGGACTTAAGTCAAATTGTTTTCCAATGTACCAATGCAATGTTTTGGATGGTTCCTGTGTTTTTTTCTGGAATTAGTTCTTGATGATATAAATCATAATGAATGCAAATATTTTTGGTGTACAGAAGCTCAAAATGTCTACCGACTGTTGTATCAAAAGTTATTTTTTAATCAAGGCCTGTCATAGGACAAAATTGGGGTCGAGTAGACTTCTGTCAAGAGAGGAGAGGATTATTTTTTGACGCTTTATTGTCATAAAGCATGAAGCATCTTGTTATGATTATCCCTCCACACTACTGCATTATTAGGAGAAAGGCAGTCAGAGGAAGGTGTGCAATCGACTTGTGCAATATTAGAAAATATTAGATGTAACGTGGATATGTGTATTTATAGACCCAGAGAGCATGAATAAAGTAGAGTCCAGAATATCCAGAGCATTTGCGTAATAAAACGGGAGAAAGCAAATTGACATGAAATTCTGCTTTCGCAGAGCACTCGACATTTTCTCTCCAACTATCATAATCTCAGTTATGAAATGCATAAATAACGACATAGGAAAGTTTGATAACCGTTATGTATCCAGTAATCTCATAATTTATGCAGTATCTATCTCGCTTCCACAGGCGTCAGTTTTGCACTACCTTTGTGCGAGCGTTTCCAACATGATTATTTAAATACAATCAGGCAGAAGAAATCTAGCATGCAGAAAAAAATTGCTTTGAAGTCTACAACATAAAAAAAGAGTCCTCCAAGTTCATTTGCTTTCTCTGCATGTTTTAGGGATAGACTCGTTCATGGATTTCTCATGCAGATAAGCAGCCAGCGCAGAAATTCGGTAGCTTAATTTTGTATTTTTTAACCTTCATAAGCCGCTATAGATGAGCCTAAATTGCCTCACTTCCACCAGGTAAAAAAGTCGTCGTTGCGTGTGTGGCTCTTTTGCAGAGTGTGTGACTCTGTTTGCTCCTCTACCTTTCACTGGAAAACATATTTTTACATGAAATGCGATCCTTGCTACTTCAGCAAAGATTAGTTCACGAGACGAAATTCTGTAACGCTTCAAAAGTGGATTCTGCGAAACCAGTTATCTCCCTTATTCGTGATGGCATATTATTAGTAAACCTGCTGTGAATCTCCTTCCTCTCTTTTCATTTCATGTCGCCCATTTTTCGTGTACATCCTTCCCTGCAGTAAAGGCTTGCAAAAAGACTTGCAGAGAAGAATATTATGAATATTACAAAAAAAGGCAAAAAAATCAGCAAGAAAAGGTGAGCTCCTGTGTTGAACCATATTTTGCCGGAGTGGTAGAAGACTAAGCTGATGTCCAAGGCTGCCAAGTTGGTAGATGCCTGTAATAATGTCAAAGCA
>VICI01001983.1:0-18855 GCA_019593645.1 Akabosia matsudoensis | reverse complement strand
TGTAGCCTCCATCATGGTAACGAAACCAGAATGCTTTTACAAGTCCTCTTAAACCTGTAAAAATAAAAATATATTCATTTTTGCACAGGCAGACAGTGAAAGCAAGGGAAAATCTTATTTACTCTGCGGATCTCCATTGTTCTTAATTGGATTTGCGTTCACTCTAAAGTATGGTCTTGTGTGTGAGAAGAAGTATCTTATCTAATTCAAATGAATCATTAAGGCTAACGTAAGTGTTTTCAGACTAGTAACAAGGTTATCCGACTATCTTTTCCAAAACCACGGCAAAATGCACGACAAAGTGGAAAATTTTAAAAATACCATAGGTTTTCACGAGGAGATGCACCGTATAGCTGTGTACCAACTTTCTCCTTCTAACTTTGCACATGTAAATTACATGATTTTATGCCGAAAATTTTATGCGTAGAGAACTGTGGCTCAAAAAAAGTTTCTTCTTTCTAAATGAGGAAAAACTGGATAGCACATTTTTCATGCTTTTGTACAGTTGACTTAAGCGCTTAATAAAACCGTCTAAAAAAGGATGAAGAGTGAAAAGCAACTCGTTGCATAATATTTTCGTTGTACTTTTTTCAAATCAATTTTTTTGTGATCATTACACATTTTAGTCTATTTTTCATCTTCTTTGTGTGTTCGTGATGCGAAAGGAAGTCAAAGCCTGAGTGGGTCTAAAGTATTAAAAAGTGACAAATGACATCGTACTAAGAGTAAGCATTATTTATAATGCACTGGCGCTTACAATAAAACGAGAACGTCGACTTTTTAAAATTCCCATTTTTATTTATTACTTGCTTTCCTTCATTTATTACTTGATGGGTATCAATTTTGTCAGGAAATTAACTGGTGAAAGCTTTGTTCAGTTATTCCTTGACTTAACTTTCCCCATTAACTCCCACTAGGGAGGGGAAATTACATTGAAACCATATTTTTCACCAACTGCTGCTACAACAACTCAAAATAGGTTGTGTTCCATCACAGCAGCCCGGAAGTATTTGGATGGGCTACTTGAGCGGCATTTTACCACCGCACTTTGTTCGATGTATTCCCTTGTTCCGGTGAGCATAACACGTCCATATNGTTTGCAAGCTAACGTGATGAAGCAAAGGAAGTGTTTTTCAGGCCGTGTTGTTTGTGAACTGCCATGACAAGCAGAGCGTCCCAGTGGAAAACGACTATCAACCTTTCTACATTTTATAACTTGACATAATTGCTCTACAATAACCTACAGAAATGGCATACATGAAGGGTTTGCGTGATTATTGATTGTATGTACAACTATTCAGGCATCTCTCATTACACATGTTGTGATCTGCCACACCACATACCACCAGTTGATGGGCGAACTGTGCGATTATAAATCAAAAATACAAACTTAACGATCTTTTTTTTTGCATTGGAAATGCACATTTGCATACGGTGTAGGCTACTTTATAATATAAGTCTGCCCGAAACCCCTTCACTGGAAAATCTTTCAAGGGTCATATGAGTTAAAGATTTTTTTTTTGCATTGGAAATGCACATTTGCATACGGTGTAGGCTACTTAATAATATAAGTCTGCCCGAAACCCCTTCACTGGAAAATCTTTCAAGGGTCATATGAGTTAAAGATATTCTTTTATGACGGCGAACAATTGCAGCAATCATGAAACTGCAAAGAAAAGACCAAGTTTTCTCTTTTAAACTTTCTCTTTTGGCTTCCTTTAAAAACCAAGGTGCGAATGCCCGCTTGGCCTTTAAATAAAATAGAATCTCTTTCATGTCAAATGTCGAATACGTCTTCCTTCCTCTCTTACTTCGTCACGCCCCAACCACACTCCATTAAAACAGTGAATATTTCTCTGCTCATGTTAGCTGAATGGAGAAAGTTGTGAAAGAACAACAAAATATCGCGAACGAGCTTATTCAATGACATCGTCGCTTCGTAGCAGTGTGGCTGATGAAAAACTTATTCGCCTGATGACATGGAACCACTACACGGGCGGCGAACTTTTTCCCCGTCTGGTTTCATTCAAATTTTCTTCTGAAAAGGGGAAAATACGTGGATAGAAGCTTTGAGAAGGTCCCATTGAGCAAGTTCCCTTTTAACTCAACTGGCTTATGTTGACTGTTAGACGGCAGAAGAGAAACTTGTTTTTCTTTTATTTTCATCCACTTCTCCGTCGGTGTGAATATTTGGTACCTTCTCGTCCTCGCTTTCCCTTTACACAACACACATCTTCACTACCGGGCAATGTTTTTCTCAAGTAGTGCTGCCACAAACCTTCTGAGGGTTGTCTCCCTTCTGTAATGCCTGGACAGAGAGCTCAACGTAAATTTTTTGATGCAGAATTTGCTTCAAAACAGAACATGGACAAAGAAAACATAAATTTCGGTAACTGAATTATTTCCTCATTTTAAACTGAAAACATAAACATGTTTAACATGTAGCAAGATGGAATATGTAACAACAGTCACGCTCTCAACGCAAAATATCATATACGATCTGATATGTGTTTCAAGATTTCACAACCTTCTCAAACCAGATGTAATGGGCTAACGTGATAGCTGCGGATTCTTTAAATTTATTTTCTGTACTCGGAGCTTCGATGTTCTCTAAGGATAGCTTTATATGTCCTTAGCGTACATTCAAGAAATAATTCAATATGACAAACGCACACGATTTAACGGTGAAAAAACCTTCGTTATTTTTAGTTTCGAGGGGATTAACTCTCCAATTGCTAACTCTGCGCTTGGGTGGAACATCTAAAATTAACGCTCTATGAAAGTTCGGGACGACATGGGAAGAATTGATAACTGAGATTACTCCCGTGGTAATCATTAAAATAAATTAGAAAGTCAACTCCTGTGTTGAAACAAACAATACTTTTGAGGAACACTTTTTACAGCTTTTAGTCAAACCCCTGTGTAATTGTATGGCTTTGAGATTACGCACAATATTACTCCCTTGACAACCGGTGATCTAGCGAAACCTGAGCAGTTTCCACAGCCGAACTAAAACGCACTGCGCCATTGACCATACTTCAACGAAATTAGTAAGACCTTTCAAAGCATCCTAAAACCGTAAAAAATATTTCCTTGCATTCACACGTGTTGGTCCCTTCTCAATCATTTTAATATGAAAGGACTGGATTGTTGTAAGCGGTTACTTAGGCAGCTTGTGACGGTTGCTCAATGGATAGCATCTGTACTAGGTAAACGAGTTCAACAATTCTAAACTACTACCAATATCGAACGTGTTCATGGGTCGCATGTGTGTACACTCAATTTTATTCCGTAAAACTGACGCAAGACGTGGGCAGATGATTGATTTATTCGCATGGTAATAGGAAAAGCAGGTGCAAACATCAAGCGAAAACAGCCATGTTGCAAAAGCCATCAAAGAAGATGACAGACAATTCGAGAATTTGACAGAGCCAAAGTTATGTGCAAAAACGGAAATGTTGAAGTAGTGAAGTAGACCTTTTTCCTGTGCTTATACTTATATCCTTTTTTTTATAAACTACAGCAAACAGGATGGTAAAAGATCGAATACAGAGTCTTCACAGTAACGGTGAGCTTTACTTTTTGCAAAAAAAAAAAATAAAAAATAAAACTTTACAGTTGGTCAAAGCTTGTAAATTGTCTACAGTCTACAGCTTCCAGCTATACTAGCTATAACTTCTCTAGTGCTTGGCTGTGTAATCCTTGAAGGATTCGTGAAAGCAGTTATTTTGTTTTCTGCAATAAAACCACCTTGTCATCACAACTAAATGATTGCAAATTTCACGTTTACTCTCACCACATGAATTCCTAAACGGGTGAGTAGCCCTTGTTCAGCTTAACACTTAATTTTTTCTTTTGTATTGCAGCATGACAATTGGTTGGGAAAGGTGCCAACGATGCTAGTATTGTAGTTTGTCTCCAACCTTGCGTTGTGTTTATAAAGGGAAACTTTGTTCTACAATAGCGAATATGGGCAACAATATCTCTCCACGGAAAAAATAACAAGTTTATAGCATGGCCATTTCCTCTCCTCGCTTGTACCTACGCTAATACCAAGGAAAATTACGGGTAGGTGAAAAATGATGGCTTTGGAGGCATAAAATGACCATGAAGGTTTTGAGCGATTGTCCGACCGACCATTTTTTGTTTGAGACAAGAATCATACTAAACTGCATTAAACAGCAGCGGGAAGCCCTTTTGGCCACGAACAAAATAAATTTTCCTGGAGAGCACCTGCACACCGAGTCTCTATTTGACAGACTGTCAATTCTTTTTTCAGAGTAAACTAAATTTTTTATGCAATTACGTTATTTTCCAGATCCGGTTGTGGATATTACATTGTGCGTCCAACTAGAGCACGTTCCGGAGAAACTCGTTTTGTCTTCCAGAAAGCTTTATCTATATTTTGTTACACAACAGAGAAGAGTGATATATGGTTACTGTGTTGTATGCTCCTTTAGTAGAATAGGGTTTTCAAGTTTCCAACGACTAGGGAAATTTGGGGAAAAAACTAGTAGGATATTTAAGGAATGCAGCAACTCCCAGAAGTTACTTCATAAATTTTCTCTCTTGATAAATGGATGCATTGATGATCGTAATCATCTCTTCACAACACAGTCTAAACAAATTAAGCTATCTATAATCAAACTATCAAATTTGACTTTGGTATTCAAGTAGATTTCCTCCTAGCGATTGACCCATGTCTACAGAAAGCGTGCATCAAGTTAACTTGCAACTAGGCTGTATGAAGGTAAGTGGAAGAAATATTTATAAGTGAGTTGGCAGCGTTGGAGATTGAACCCAGTCCTTCATGAGGATGACAATAGTTAGAGTATCAAAAGGTGAAGGTCTAAAAGAACACAATTTTAATTAAATGTAAGTAGGGATTCAGTGGAGCACAAGTTTCCGGGAAGCAGTAACCGACACTGAAGGAAGTACATTTGACGCTCTATTTAATAAAACAGTTTCCTTAACATCTTCCACAGCATCAACTTTCATACAGGGTTAACCTGTCTAGACAAGTGTTGATGATGATACCGCAAGTAAAATGGTTCCCTGAAACTTGCTTTCTTTCACTGTGAACGTCATCTATAAATTACTTTATGTTCCCGATTTGATCCAATTTATCAGACAGATCATTCCACTCTCTCAAGTTTTTCGCTTACTAGCAGATGATTACTGATATAAAAATAGCCGTGTTGCTTCATCCTTTCTCTTTGATACTGCTTGCGCGTAACTTGTCACAGTCACAATAAAGGAAAATGCTTGATGCGTGATCCTTTCATGTGCGTTGTCCTTTTAGTCGTTTTTATAAACCAACCTACAAAACGAGTTTTAGTTTTCCTAGTAATCGCGTTTCTTCACTTTATGTGTTTTAATAACTTCTTGTAGTGTTTTAGCTGCTTGCGTACGTTTTTATGTATGTGCCTTGCTTGCAGCATTTCACGAATGCTTTCACTCTAAATATTGTCCGTTTCTTGTGTCTTGGTCTTATTATAAGTTTTCGCATAAAGTAGTATAAATATACGAATTTAAGTTCAGCAAGATATTTTTAATATGTTGTGCTTTGCTTGAGCCCGACAAAAAAACTTCGTGGCGCTTGATTACGTGGATCATCGAGTTAAACTGGTCATCTCGGCCCAAGTTGTAAAAGTAAAAACTTTCCGCCTCCCAGCTTTCATCTGATATTTTATCGGCATGAAACCGAACATTACATGTGATCTATCTCTTTACATGGAGCCCTTATCTATAGTTCACAACCAGTAAGGTGTAAGGGCTGTTCTATCATAACAATAAATAGTATACTACTTCGTGCGCCACATGACTATTTTACATATTGAGACATCACACATCGTCAAGGCCCATTTACCTAATTTTACTACTTGTACAACAAGGGCACTCGTAAAATATGAAAATATGTTTTACCAAAATATCTGCCCGTAACTACTCAGTCAAGTGATCAAGTCGAAAAAATTATTAACACCGACATCCTACATACACAACAAAGTGAGAACACTTATTTGTAGACGTAATGCTAAATTAAAAAATTAAAAATTATGCCTCAAATTCTTGCACGAATTATAGATGAGAGTTCCTTCGAACTGTAATATAAAATGACGATTGATTAGCATATATAATGAATTGAGGAACCCTGAGCATAAGTGGCTTGAACTCAGGGCAATGATAGGTTTGAACTGTTCATGGATGATTCTTGGGTGCAAACTGCAAAATTTGACACGAATTAGGGTTAGATGAGCTTATACGATGCTGCGATCGATACGGTCAACGGTGCTCATGCCTTAAACTAAAGCCCAAGATCCTTGCACAGATTTAGCAAGTAATTCTGTTAGTGAATTGTGAAGGTGAGGGAGAGGGACAGACGGTAAATTGAGGAATCCTTCTCACCACAAAATCAAAACAAAGTCCATGAAGGTCATTATCATCATTGAATTGTTCAGTTTCAATAGTCACAAGAGCGAACGCGGCTTTCTCCTCTCTCGAATGACTCTAGTCTGCTCTAGAGCAGAACATAAAACTTGCTTAATGACATTCGAAAACAAAAGCCACATATCACTAACTACAACTAAGCCCAGCAAACTGCCCGACGAGTCTATAATTCGTCACTATGAAATCTCCGCAATCAATACATGCTCGAAGCGAGAACTCCAACATTACTCGCATCACTGGTCCTGTCTGCTGATGTACTCCTGCCGGATACTTTCTTTTCGCCGGCTAGTGTGTCAGCAATATCCATGAACCAAATTATGTTTTATCACTAACGAGTTGGATATCGTATGTATCCTGCTCGGCTCATTGGTTTTCTCTGATTAATTGGAAAGTGCGACTCTATTTCCTCCTCTGGGGATACTATGCTCTTACAATGAAACTCAGTATCTCGATCAACGATTCCATCATAAATCGAGTTTCCACTATTGTATCACTCCAAAATACTTTGTTCTGAGAAGTGAGAGTAGGGAAAGGGAAAGCGGAGAAAGCTAAAAACAATGTATCTCAATAAAAGGAATTTTACTCTCGAGGAGTGGGAGCCATCTTGGAAAGGCTGGTGAGGAGCCTGTGTCTTACACGGCTCTACAGCAGGCTAAAAGTTTTACAAATAAAACACGTCAAGTTATTTTGCCCTTTCAATCAAAAATTATAAACGGATCAGGAAAGTTAAAGTGGAAAAGGGAGGATCTCATTTTCACATAATATACTTTACAATTCAGATTAAACTTAAGGTCGGGGTGTCCTACTCGAATTACACTTTGTCAGAGTCAACTCGATATTGTCACAAATCATCCAAGGGTTTGTGAATGCAAAGGTTTGTCATGAAACGTTGCCAACGTCATGAGTAAATTGGTGAATAAAATTGAGCGAGACTTAAATTGTGGATAAGGTCGAGGGATTTGTGCTGTCAGATACAGAAAGTATGACATGTGACACGTTTTTTGAAAATTCGTACACTTTGTCACCAAATTGTAGGAGGGTCCGTTTCAATTGATTTCTTCTCTTGAATGCAGCTATTTTTCCATATAGGTATTTACTGACAGACGGTTTCCCTTTAGCCACAAATGAGGAAATTGCCTGAAATGGATGCGATGGGAGTGTAGGATGATTCCAAGAAGATATTGAAACAAAATGGCACTGATGCGATATGTTTATAAAGTTGAAACTAATATGGGATGGAATCGACAGTAATGATACCAACTAATAAAAGGGATTCCGCGTCTCTGCGTTTGTTGAATAACTGAATTATTTCTGGGAAAGTTTAGCATTTCTAAGGATGGCAGATAGAGTGTATATTGTTCAAAACTAAAACACGCTCGACTACCTCCAAAAAGGATTACGCTCACAACTGGTAGTTTATCTGCTCACAAACGACGTAATAATCTGATTGGATTATGAACTTTCACTAAAAACTTTTTCATTGCCTACATCTACTCTAAGGGTTTTTTTACGAGCTGAAGAAACCAAATGCACTAAGTACATTTGGAAAACAACCTACATACAACGAAAAACGCATTTGATGAGCTAGAATATCTTTTATAAAATCCCAGAACCAGTCCATTACTTTTAGGCTTTCACCCTTTTTTAATTAGGAAATCGATTGGGAAATAATGAAATGGTTTTGATTACTTGGCAAGCAATCTGTTTTTTTTTTCATCCGCCTTTTGAAACTTGCCCAATCAATGACCTAAGAGGTACAATACATACACATAGATGCTCTCAACGCGGAGACTTTCATAAAAAGAAAGACGTTTTTTCTCCACAGGCACAGCTGTAACATGATAACACATGAAGAGCGTATGCCTATAATTGCCAATGAAACGAAGATATGACATGTTTTTCCTGGAGGTC
This sequence comes from Akabosia matsudoensis, assembly GCA_019593645.1. Classification (NCBI taxonomy): domain Eukaryota; kingdom Metazoa; phylum Arthropoda; class Collembola; order Entomobryomorpha; family Paronellidae; genus Akabosia; species Akabosia matsudoensis. The sequence goes on along the minus strand of VICI01001983.1, from coordinate 10,497 downwards.
ATAGTCATATATGACATTGAGCTATAAAACCAAAAAAAAAAAAACCTCTGTAATTAAAGCAAGGCGAGGCATCGAGGAAGGTTGACATCATTAGATCTTGTAGCTTATAAACCTTCTACAGCAATCATGAAAACTGCACCGTTTGTAAAAGTAAACTTTAATGATGATATGTGTTCACAATTTTCACAAGCTCGTTGGGTGTAACATTTCACGTTCCTGACAAATAATGTCCGAGCTCTGGATGAAAGTCACCTGGTCTGGATTTTCCATCAAAGAACTACTAAGTGGCTCATGACGCAAATACGTAATATGCTTTCAATTTTCTCCGACCAGAATTATGTTTCAATAGAAACTCGCTTCGCTCCGAATTTCTAAACGCTATTTGTTGGGGTTGAATACAAGCCTAATTAGTTTAGCTTAAAGTGAGTTTGTTTCATAACAATGAAACTCAGTGAATGCGCATCCGGTAACCAAGTGGTTTCTCTTGACAAACTTTCCCTCAAAGATAGAAAACAAGCGAGTAATTTTAATAGCAACCCCCGTCAATTGCACAACTGTAATTACCTTCCTAAAGAACAGGTTTCTTTGAAGACGTCAAGTATACTGAGAATATTTACAGTTTACGTGAACTTCTGAATCATAAATTAACGTTAATGTCGAAAAAACGTCGGATGATGCCTTCGTACAGTGACAAATTTCTCGTCGATTCTTGATTCTATTTTTGGAAACCAAGGGTGCAACCCAGTTTTCACGAGAAATACCAGGGAACACCTACGATAAGTATTTATGTGAAGCGGTATCACAGTTTTGTATGTTTAATTAAACACCATAATGTCATTTATTAGATGGAAATTGACGATTCAAACTTTTAGATCAGTGTGACAAAGGAGTAAGTAACCATTCTTACTATTAGTATGCAGTATTTGTATTTATTTCAATCTCAAGGTAGTGCCAATGCGTTATTAAGTAGCGAAAGCTACTTTATAAAATTGTCTGCGGTGTCTGTCCGTCCGTCCGTCTGTCCGTTATTGCGAAATCTCAGAAATGCTTTGACGTACGGACGTGAGATTTGGTACAAATGTTTGTCTGCTCAATAGCATTCCTGTTACCAAGTTTCAAGAAAATCGGTTGCTTCGTGTATGATTTATAAATCATGAAAGTATTTTGTTAACTGCACCATGAAGAATTTGTGTTCTTGCGAATCTTGTAGATCGTGTTTTAGCATATATTGCAGATCGTGATTTAGCGTATATTGCAGAAAAATCTTTCGCTACTTTTGAGAATCGTGCATGAGCGTTTTATTGAGCATGTATATATTAAGTATTGAGCATTGGACAAATTTTTTAACTATAAAAGGGTAGGCAACTGTAAGGACGTGCTAAACGTTAGACTTTCACCGTCATAGGGTTTATAAATTTGAATATTCGAGTTTCATGAGCTAACGCTTGCACAGTTTTTAATGCGACTGCGACGTAGCTCATTACAAAATACGCAAATAAATCAATTCCGATAGTAGCTAAATAGCATGCCAGTATTCGTTCGTATTCCGGATTTGTTGTACAAAATAATCTGAAGCGCGTGCACGGAAATCCTTTTGAGGTAAAAGTACAATAGAATGTTTTCTGCAAAGTTGGAAAACATTCTTTTGAAGAAGGATCACATTATAGAGGAACTTGGGAAACATTTTTTGTCGAAATGCCACATCGTGTAAGCGTTTGAACAACACAGACGCGTATATCAAGGAAATTTTAGGTGTGCATCGCAAATTTCTACCACTGGACTTGCCTTTTACATTTATACACAAGATTTGCTCTAAAAAGGCTCGATTCTATTCTAAATCATCCTGTTTAGAAGCTAAATGGAACCACGAGCAGGTGACACATACCACCTGCAAATATTGAATATTCTTTGAAAAAATTTCTGCATAACTACTTGTGTTGCTCAAATCATTTCTATATTTTGGTAGAATATGTAACATTCATATGGTACGGCAGATCCTCTACTCTACCTATTACGGTTTTATCGTGCGTACACAAAATATGGCCAAGATTAAACGCGTCCAACTTTCCCTCCATGTTGTTCGTCCGTGTATATAATGTTTAATCCGCAGCTTGCTTGAGCCGAGTTTAAATGAGCGGACTTCTTTTTCAGGATAACTTCATTAAGACTTTGATCTTGTTCCGCATCCTGCGCTGATGAATATCACGCCTTGTGTACTTAGTCATATATGTTGTAACTAACCCCTAACCACAAGACAAAATTTTATCCAAATATGCTCTGCAAGCATGCAGACTCGATTGAAGTTGAGAATGCACTAAAAGACTTCACATCTGTCTGTTCTGTCACAATCTCAACTGTGCTGCTCTTATTTGGGTAGCGTAGGTCACTGCGATTGTGACCAACGATTTTCTGCATTATACAAATGCAACTGTCAGTTGGCGCTCCGTAAGTTGAAAAATTAGGATTACTAAGCACCTAGGGCTATTTTACGCTCCGTTCAGCGACTGAGTACTTGCGGAACTATGATGGGGATGAGGAATTCTGAAAGTTGGAAACAAAGTTTCTGCAGAGCGAAAAATTTACTGGTACTCGAGAACTAAATTTCAACACAAACATGAAAAAAATAGTATTTGGGATGTCAGAAAACCTCCCATGTGGTAAAAAAGCTTGGTAGTGTGATCCTACTACATATCCACAAATATTTTGATTTTTTGTTACTAGTTCCAAAAGCAGTTTAGTTACACTGACCTCATCGGTCCCTTTCAATTACATTTAGTTACACCTACCTACCTTCAAACTTCACAGGTTCTTTCATGCAGAAATCATGGATAGCTGAAGAAACTGAAGTATACGATTAGTAGATACTCAGATTGATCATTTCAAAGACTTTGTACTACAGTTATTTATTATTTCATTTCGCCAAAATTCAACTTGCTATGGCATGCTGCTGAAGCCCCATTCATGTGGCTCGGCTGCAATATTTCGGCTAAGCAATATTAGTCCACACTTGAACCCAAAACTTCTGTTCGATATTTAACTAGTTTTGGTAAAAACTCGCGTATTCATAGTTACACCCACTCTCGACCCGAAGCAAAACGGCTGACTAGGATTTCTACACTGTGTACGAAACACGTTGACGTAAACAAGTTGTCTCTCCATTGACTAGAGTAGAACTCGTGAATGTACCCATTGAATTCTTTCAATAATTTGATTAGGATTTATTTTATTTTACATTACATTATATTGTGTATTTTCATGCTAAGTTTGTTTGGATGATCGTAGATATGCCTAAGTTGAAGATACCAGGTTACCCCGAAAACATGTTAGGAAATACATGATACTTTACTTGTGCAGCGGAGATGAAGTTTTTTTTTTATCGAAGCAAAATGTCTTCTAATTTCGGCTTGGTTTCGTTCCACCACTCACTTTTGTTAGATGTTCCATGGTTGTACAATTGCCTTTTTACAATCGGCAAATCGTACTAAATTTTAGTTATCACTCACGTACCAAGAACTCAAAGTTCGTTATGTACACGTTGAACTCACTACTGTTACCATTGCACAATAAATTGTAAGCAAAATTAGAATCTGCGATTCTTCTGCATTTTTTTTGCTGTTCTCTCTGTCTTTCCTTATAGTCAAATAGCGGATTTGTGTTTTTATCGTTGCCACCAAAAGATATTTGTTTTTGAAAAAGGGACAGATTTAAAAACAAGACAGATGAACAGCATCAACTTTTGTTACGTTAGTAGAAACACTAATGATGTTTGGTGGTGTGCATGCATCCAAACAGGACCTCGATCACTAACTAGTTTACCATTGTATTTCGTTGTTTTCTTTCCCCTCTTTTCAACGGGCGACTAGCAATCGGAGCTGACTATGCTTGGCGCATGGTACTAAGGTACACGAGCTTTCTTTGCGGTTGAACAAAACTGCATGTGAAGACAATGCGAAAAGAAAGCTTACCTCAAGAAAAATATTTCTGAACTCTGATACTTTATTCCAAAGAAAGGCTAACTCTTCTTTAAAAGTTAATCTGGCACTGTTCAGTGTAGGGCTCGATGATGGACCATGCAACTAACTAACTGCACTGAAACTAAATGCAAATTAAAATATGTGCGAGTGTGTAATGCTTGTGTTTTAAAGTGAATCTTTCACTATTTAGCGTCATTGGCAAAAAAATGAAACATAAACAAACTTCTTCGTTTTGAAGACGATTCTCCCTAGGATGTGTTTTGTGTTTGTTTGTACCATAGAAAAATGCTTTCTCGGATATGTGTGCGAGCTATTTTATTTTATTAAGAAGCGTTTTTTACATTGTAAAATCGTCGAAGTTCGCAATAGTCCATCCATCCCATTTTTATGTTATTGCTTTTTGTTATTTTTAGGGATAGAACGAGCTGAATTCCAAAGAGTTCTAACTTGATACACGTGATCACCAATCGCATGCCTGAAGGAATTACCGCATATTCTCATATTATAGCCGGGGGTTCGGAAGGATTGGACACACTATAGACAGCCTTCTATTACACCGGGTATGCAACTCGTAAATCCGAGTAATTAAAGGAGATTTTGCTTTTAAACTGGCAAATAGTTTTTGGCATTCGATCCCAGAATTGCACCTTTTTTATGCCAAAAAGGTGGTGTTACGAACGCCAGTCGTCTAATACTAACTAGTAATACTCGTAATGTTAAACAGCGGCGATGCGGGTCGCTGGCGATAAAAAAATAGAGTACCTTCTATTATACCAGGGTGCTATCCGACATTGAGCCCATTAAAGCCATAGGCTATAAAAAGAGGAAATACGTTATACCTTTTCTTAACAGATAAAAGCTCACAAAGAAAACAAGTTGAAAACTGAATACGTGAGGGTGGGAAGCTAGGTACGCGTAACGATGTCTCGAATATTTGACCTCTCTCTTAAAAAGGCCAACTTCGGCTTGCGGCAACGAACCTAAATTTTTGCCTCTTTTGTAACTAATTAATGTGGCGGTGCCGTACGCAGTTTCAGCGTTTCCCACATAATGTTTTAAACTGTCAATTTATTTTCTCAAAATTAAATAGAACAACTCTAGCGTATTGAAGGATATTATTGGATCGTGAGTATTCGCTTGCATTTCATCAATACCAAAAAACAGCTATTAAGCAAGTTGTGCGGCATCTTGTTCGTGGTTCTCAAGTTACAAAAATGACTTTCCTGTAATAATATGACAGACATTATGACACTTTGCTGATGACAGTTCTACTAACAATTCTAGCGTCAACTAGAAACCTGTAAAAATAATGTCGAGGTAGATCGAAGTGCTATATTTTAATGGTTGCTTTTTATTAGGGATAAGTTGAATGTTGACAAATGTCATTTTATAGTGCTTGGAAAAACGTGTACGAAAAAAAGGTAACAATCTTTAGCTAATTCTGAATAATGTAAATATTGAGAGTTAAAGCCATGGAAATTTTAGGCATTAAGATAGATGGATATGAAAAGTTCAATGAGCAATGTCAAACTGTTAAAAGTAAGTAAGTATCTTTGGTATACCATTTTCGTTTGACTTTAAGTGCTGAAAGGAAAAAGATTTTGGCTGTATCACTTTTATTCAGTAAGCTTTGGTATGAAATAGACATGTTCCCCCACGCCCCACATGTTTTGCGAACGAAAGTTGGATTCAATGATATGTGTACCATGTTAAACTGTTACAATTTTAAGCATCAAACTACTTTTATTACGTAAAAATTGTCTTATCTAAACCCAAAACAGGCTATTTCTAACTACATTATTAGCTTTTCAATAAAGGACAAAGTTTATCTTGTACCAGGTGTAGATTAGAAAAAATGATTGAGGAAAAGATGTTGTTGAATTGAATGTTAAAATTACGCATATGATACTTCGATACTGTAACCGAAACAGATAACTGTATGAATATAGAATGTGAGAAATTTTAAAACGGATCTTAATTTGCGGAAAACAAAAAAAAATTATTTAATGTTTTTTATTTTGGTTTTTTGGTCTTTACTTGACTGGTTAAAAATTAGATATTGCTATAATCGATAATAATTTGCCACTGCATGCAATGTAGCTTTTGAAGGTAATTTTTTGTCACAATAAACCCAATTTATTAATTAAGTAGCAAAAGCTGCTTTATAGGATCGTCTCTTCTGTCTGTCTGTCTGTAAGCTTTATAACTTCGAAACTGCTAGGTTCATAGTTTCCATACATACGTGTCATTGGAAAAGGGTCTGGCTGACAAAGTTTCAAGTTGTCAGGTGGTCACGTTCACGAGTTATGGGGTGACGAATGTTGGCGATAATGCTTCGTAAATGGGCAAAAAATTTTATTGCTCATTTCGATAGTACCCGTTGAGTATAATAATTTTGCTTCAGAAACCTGGGTTTAATTTCGTCACGTTGAAGAGTTACGGGGTGACAAAAGTTGACTATAGTACTTCGGAAATGGGGGAAAATTTATATTGCATATTTCGATGGTACTACTTAGGTAGATTAATTTTGCTTCAGAAACCTGGGTCTAATTTCGTCACGCTGAAGAGTTACGGGATGACGAAAGTTGAAAATGACGATAGTGCTTTGTCAATAGGGAAACATTTTTATTGCATATTTCGATAGTTCTACTTGGGCACATCAATTTTGCTTCAAGAACCTGAGTATATTTTCGTCACGTTGTAAATGGTACGGGGGTTACGGGTATTTTTGTACATGGTACGAGGGGTTTGGGTAATTTTGTACATAGTTCTAGGGGTACGGGTACTTTTGTACTTGGTACGAGGGGTACGGGTATTTTTGTACTTGCTACGGGTATTTTCGTACATGGTACGAGAACGCTACTTCAAGGGTTCGGTGTGTAACGGGCTGGTTTAAACCACAGCTGTACTGGCGAAGCATTAGCTTAGTTTTGAGATCTCACATTGACAAGTTCAGCGATCGGAAAAGGATTCTTCCCAAGAACATAAAACGTCGCTCCACATCGTTTACTCAAAATTGGACAAACAAAAGAGTGAACCCAAGCCGATTGTCCAAAATTAGGTTGAGCGACTGGGAGGAAAATAAATAGGGTTTGTGCCAGTGATTTAAAGTATCACTACATCAAGTCTTATCAACAATGGTAACAGAAAACGGCCTGTAAAGCGTCAACTGACAGACTCTTCATTACTTAATGAACATAGCTGTAGCTCAGTTTCGTAATACATGTAAATTTATGAAAACAAACTTGTGTAAATCCTAGCTGTATATTCTTTCAATTCTTGAAGAATCAGGCTGCAGTTCATACATCAACTTGCAGAACTTGTGTATTTAATTAATACATATACTTGAGTATCTGCGTTCGCATTACTCATATTATTTCGTAGACACTGAAGGTGTTGCCCAAATTTAAATCTGTGATTAAAAGTAAACATGCAACTCGACGCTTGTTTTCTTAGCGAAAAGTCTACCAGGGCTGAAAGTTTCTCTAGTTGTGTCTTCTCATCTGTTAAAACTATGTGTGCATTCCTTTTTCCAAACAATGATTACAATCAAGTGTCGCATGGGAATACAAAATGGAATGTCTGATCGCAGTCAAGCAAGACACGGAAATCTACTTTACAAGTGATTTGCCCTACTTGGGTGCGTTTTCTCCCATGAGTGTTTAGACGCCTATCGACTACTTTTCCATAAGGCGTACAAAGTTTGAAAGCGACGCATCGAAAGCGAAACTGCAGGAGACTCTGTTCAGTTGATGAATTTTCTTTCTCTACATTTCGTTTTTCTCACAAAATCTTTGGCTGAACCAAACTTTGTCCACAACAGTATGAGTAGACTGGACTCACTGGTATCTCATTCAGCGGATCTGTCGCGGTTGCGAATAAAGATCACTGAGAAATGTCAATAAAGGGGTTTAAAAATCTAAGTTCGTCAATTCTTACTAAAACACACAAAGAAACACGGGGCACTTGGAGTTTCCTGTTATGTTAATGTCAACTCGACTCAAGCACCCACAAACATATCCACATTTTTCCGATCAGATCATTTGCAGCGGGCAAAACAGTATAAAAGGTTAACACTGTTTGAAGACCCACGTGATAACTTTCAGGTTAAAGCCGAAAAAGTATTTCCAAATGCTATATATTTCTATCTTTGGAAATATCAACTGTTGTCGTAGTTCTAACGATTTTGTAAACATTTACGTAGTTTTGCTCAGACGTTAAATTACACTTTTCCTTTCTTCACTGAGCTTTTGTGTCTGTCGAAGTACGTTTTACAGTTAATACATCAAACGATCAAAACTTTCTTTTTCCATTTTGTGAACATTGTTCTCTACACTGGAGACAATGGAAATTTGACCAGAACCTTGTTTCAGTGCTTAGACAGTGATACAACATCTCTGTTGATATTGTTTGCTCAGTAGAGCAACTCTGCACAAAGATGAATATTCCATAGACGTTTTTCATCCTTTCAAAAGTTAAAAGTAGAAAAAAATGCAGGGGAAATTTACCAATAGAGAAGAAGGGGGACAAAAAAATACCTCATATCATGATGAAAGTGATTGTGTTGCGCAACTAATAATTTTGTTCTTCTTTCATCCTCTCTAACGCATGCCGTACCAGTTACTATCTGTCAGGAGTGGAAAACGAAATATTTTGACAAAGGTATATTGATGGCTGGATGAGCAAACATAAAAGATTGAACATCAGCTTTCTCTTTATTTTCTCCAACGAATTACTGTAATCACTGCAATATACAATAAACAAAGTTTATAACTTCAGACTAAAGCCCTGTTTTATGTGAGGATCGTCGAGACTTTCTGTGAAACTCAGGTTTGTAGACTTAGAAGACGAATATAGATGCCTACAAGTCCCATTTAAAAAGCTACAAAAGATTCCGATAAAAAGATTCCAAAGCTATTTTTTCCGATAAAATTCCCCAAAACGTTCATTAACCGCTTGATGTACTTAGTCATTCGTCGGCCTTTGCACACACTATATGCTAACAATTTATTATCATTGGATAAAATGCCTCCCTGCAACAAAACCTGGATACCAACGCGAACTAGCAACATGCCACACACATGTACAGAGTGGATCATTAACAACACACTCCGCCTAAGAAAATAACATACTTGATTCGAGTTGAGGTTGTCTGAAAACAGGGCAAAAACAACGCACCATCGGAAAGTCCCAAGCAAACGTGAAAAGAAAACTCGATTCCGGGAAATGGGAAGATGACAAAATCCGTATTACACGACTAACGCATTGATATGCAAAACGCATTAACGTAAAGTGACATTCTAATTTTTAAGCATTATGGAAATAAGGCATTATGAACGAATTTTCGAGAAATCATTCTTCATTTCGTCCCCATCTTTTCGTCCTTAATCACATCGTCCTGAAATTATTTCGTCCCTATACAACTTACTATTAGTCCCGATATCACTTCGCCCCAATATCACTTAGTCCCCAAATCGTATTGTCCCAGAAACTTTGGAAATGCCAAATAAAGGACGGGGTTTCGACTTATTCAGCATTATGGCGCAAATGATGATGTCAGACATTACATCGCGCACCGAAATAGAAAAAAATATATACCGGAATTCAACAGAGATGTAGCTTATAGCTACGCACCAATGATAAACACTGTAGCGTCAAGTACGCAAAGGTGCCGCAGAGTACTCTGGCATTGAGTATCTGCGGCGTATTGCGTACTGTATGGTTTGATGAGTGTCTTTGTAATAATTTGTAATCTTTTGTAAATCATGTATAGTCCCCGTTCTGTTGTTGTCCCCCTGATGACTGGTTTATCCAGCTTGGATTTTTCAAGGACTAAGGTTAGTCGAAACCTAGTCCTTACCTTGAGATTTCCAAGATTTCTGGGACAACACGATTTAAGGACTAAGTTGTATAGGGACGAAATGATTTCAGGACGATGGGATTTAGGACGAAAAGATGGGGACGAAATGATTGGGACTAATTGCCCGCAAATCGTTCTATCTTGCTCCTTCAAGATAAGAGTAAACTTTTTTTAAAGGATGGATGAAAGCATGAAACAAAGTTTCGAAATCTATTCTTCCATACTTATTCTACCAAGTTATTTTTCCGTGGAATACTTTCTAAATAATCTATGAACTTTTCAAAGTCGTCAAGCAGCTCATTGGGTCCATTGAAATTATTTACATTGTCTCTATAACCTATTTCAATTTCTTTTATTCGAAGAAATGCAAGGGCAGTAAAACCTCTCATATACAAAAAAACGACGAATTGTCATGTTTGTTTGCATATTTGATCATTTCATTTGACATATTATGTACTCAATCGGATTATTTTCTCGAAATCGATCCTCTAATGGTATTTATATATGACACCGTAAACAGAATTTGCAATAAAGACAAATCAATCAATCAATCATATAGTAATATGTGTGGGTATGCATTTAGGTTTCTTCGAACATAAATAATCCAGTCAGCCAATTATAACAAGTATGAAGTATCGAGCGACCTTAGACGTTTTTATCAAA
>VICI01001982.1:0-18865 GCA_019593645.1 Akabosia matsudoensis | reverse complement strand
GCCTTGGAACTGGGACCTCGAGGCATCCGCACCAATGCAGTCAATCCCGGCTACATTGAAAATCAGCAGTGGCATGATAAAGCTGGCTACGGACCTGGAGTTGGTGTTTCCCTTAAAAAAGCTAATCCGCTGGGAAGGAACGGATCGATCGATGATGTTGTCAACGTTGTCGTGTTTTTGGCGTCCGATGCTGCATCATACATCAACGGAGTCACTATTCCAGTGGATGGAGGTGTAACTAAAACCATGCAGGGAACGAACTAAACACATTTAATAAGCTTTCTCACAAGACAAACGAAGACGAATAATTTATTTCAACGATAGGCTATTCTACAAGAGTTGGTATTTCACCGAGCGCAGGAAATGCTCATGAGTAGTTGCATCAATAAACACTTTAGCTTGAAGCTTCACAATATTTGTATTCTGTCTGAGTAAGGATCGAAGGCCTTTATCGGTGATTCCAGTTTCAGGCAGGCTTAGAGTGGTAAGCTCTGGAACAAACAGGAAGCCATGATGAATACTCGCATCGGTTATTCCTGGTAACGGTTGTGGATATAAGTTTAACGCTCGCAATTCTTAAAAAAATAAAAATGTCATTGATTTAATATGTGTAACTATAGCATACTTTTCAATAAAAGTATTACTCTTGCAATCCCCGATGTACGGTCTTTCGCTGACAACTTGATGGTGATGTCGCCCTCCTGTGATTCCTTCGTCACTTATTTCCGTTCCTAAAATCGTGAGCTCCGTCAAGTTGTCAAATTTTTGGTAGACTACTCCCACATTGTCGTCATTCAAAAAGAGCATCAGTTTTTCCAGAGAGACAAAAGTCTCGGCCAATTTCTGAAGCACATTTGGAGGGAAGAAACACTCCTCTATGCACAAACTTTGGAGACTATTATGCTGGAAACTTTGAGCCATCACATCTCTGCACGATAGTTCACTCAAGTTCAAACTCTCCAAAGCTGGACAACTGTGCTTCACTGATTTCAACACTTTCGCTACTGGGTCGCCCAAAATTTCTAAACACTTTAGGTTCTTCATTTTGGGCAGGCTAAAGTAGTTTTTGTGGCCACAATCAGCTTCTTTGAAGATTTTACAAACTTCCAAATTGGCACAAGTCTTGGATCCAAGGAATCCCTCGACTGAACGGTTTCCAACGGCGGAGGACAAACTGACATCTAAAATTTTCAGGGGTAACTCGAGACACTCGAGCAACTGTAAATGTTCTTCGGCCATATCTACCAAAAAACAGCTCAACTCCTCCACCTTAACGGAATGACGGAGCATCGCCTCCAGCAAGTTTGTGACTTGGTTTGAGGTCTGCAACTGCGCATGAAGAATTCTAAGACGAGGCAGTTTGGGGAGCACATCACTCCACGGGAAATGCTCGTCCTTGTCACACCAAGTTACCTCCAGTCTGGTGAGATTGTTGACAACATCGTTACGATTAGAACCGATGTCATCCTCTTTTTGGATAAACACTTCATTAAATGTCAACGTTTTGAGGGAGTTTCCCTGTCTTAAAATGTCAACCAGGTCGAGACTTGTGATAAGAGCCTTTGAAACGTGAAACTCCTCAGCAACTTTTATTACTTTGGAAAGAAGGGTATCACCAGACAACTCCAAGCCAGCGGCTTTCCAGTGATAATTTAAATGCGGTGGCGACCCTCCAAACTGTTTCAGGTACAAATTTATCACTTTGGAAAGAAGGGTATCACCAGACAACTCCAAGCCAGCGGCTTTCCAGTGATAATTTAAATGCGGTGGCGACCCTCCAAACTGTTTCAGGTACAAATCCATTTCTCGTTGACATTTTAAATTAACAATGGAGGCTTTTAAAAGCTTCTCGGCGACACTTTCATTCCATTGTTGGGAAACAAGGCGGAGGGCTTTAAGCTCTTGTAGCCGATTTGTAAAACCTACAATTTTTTCAATGATCTAAAGGATTAAAAAAAAACATTAGTGTAAATAATACGAGATAATATGTGATAAAATGTTGTTTTTTTGCGCATACCAAATGATTCAGAAAAGGATTTTGCTTGAGGTTCTCCATCTTTTACTTGCTTCCAAACAGCGCAGCGTCTGAAGCGTTACTCAGCCCGAGAGCTTCATTATCATTACTTCGGCCATTCACTTCAAACAAACAACTTTTTTATGGCCTTACTACCAAAAAAATATATTATTTTGTGTGTATGGGCAACCAATGCAATGAACTACAAATAGACTCCGTATTTGGCTATCCACCCTTAGGCCAAGGCTGTGCTGCGATAACTTCCTACGACATAACTGCATCTTCGCCTAACTTATTTCAAGGCCAAAACCGTTACTTCTTTCATTTACTTGAGGAGAATGATGTGAGTGTGTGTATGTGCAGTCTCCTTGAAATGGAAGATAGAAGAAAAAATACACCATGACTTGACTGATCCGCCAGAAATAAATGTGTTGATGTGGTATTCTAATATGCAATTAATTTAGAAAAGTATCTTGACGCTTCCGCACACATTTTGCATTGTATGGAGCTCACGATGAAAATAGGCACCTTTTGAAGAGTGCTTCACGCGCAATGGTAATAGCTGGAGCTTTGCGGCTCCCAGCTGAAGACAACTGTTCTATATGGCTAGATATGCGGGTAATTCTTGCACGTGTTTGTGAAGGGCTATTTTGACAAGAAACAACTCAAATTTTGAAGTAAACATACGTAAAACATGAATGCGGGTAAATAGTTTAGACAATATAATATTTTATAATTTTTATATTGAAAGGTAATAAATAATATTTGTTTCAGAGTCTAAAAAATCCAAAAACTCAGAAAAGAAAATCAATAGGAAACAATGGATCCGTCCTACAAACTTCAAAATTGCGGATGAAGCGACTCTAGAGCGAATCCTTAATCCTCCTCCAAAGCCCAAGCCGGAGTACAAAGGGCTTGCGTACGTTGCCGGCATTAAGTCAGAAGCCAAATTCATTTATGTTTGTACAGAGCCCAACTGTCCTGGAAAATTTACTACTCAAACCGGACTGACACTTCACTCGAACAAGCACTTGAACAAAAATATCCGCTGTTCCTTTTGCCGGATGATCTTCAAAAGTGACGAGGACAGGACTAAACATCAAGTCAAATTTCATCCGAATCTTGACCTTGACCCAGACGCGAATCCGTTGCAGTGCAAGCTCTGCTCGAAAATAAGCCGTGACACGGAAGCACTGTGGCGCCATGTTCGGGAGTCACACAGGGACAAAAAGTTTCCTTGTGAGCACTGCGGATTTCCGTTTACGAGACCGGAAAACTTAAGAGAACATTTGAAAACGAAGCACTCTGACAAAGGGCACAGTGCCGAGGGTCAAGTCACTTGCAAAACCTGTCAGAGAACGTTTGACACAAGGAGTAGACTTCGAGCTCACACTAGGAGGTCGCACCGGGGAAAGTTCAAAACGTACCGTTGCGTGATTTGTGACACTATTTACGCATGTCTGCATACGTACAGAAACCATATCAAGTCCCATTGCAGTCCAAAGTATGCTGTTTGTAAAATTTGCAATGTCAACTGCCTCACTGCAAACCATCTCGATCGTCATAAACAATCTTTTGCTCACAAAAAGGCTGCTCAAAAGTACAAAGCTTGCAATGACGACGACGACGCTCTTCCGAGCATTAAAATTGTTGCAGTCAAGTCAGCAGTGAATCCGAACCTCTCGAAAGAGCAACTGATCGATCTCTGCCGGAAAACTACGGTGAGCGTTAATTTGCACCGTGTCGATGAGCGAGTTATGAACAGGTCGATAGCCAAAGTGGTCAGGAGATCAACTAAACTTCAAGAAATTCAAGAAGAGATACTCTCTGGAGAGAATCCATCACCTCAGATTGGTTTCAACTTGGTTGTAGCCGAACCTCCTCCGCGAGGGGAAGCGGTTTTTGGATGCATGTACTGCGACAAAGAATTTTCCACTGTGGAAAGTGTGACCGCCCACGAGACGGCTTGTTTTATGAAAATCAAGGCGAGGAAAGTCATTATATGTCCAATATGCGATAAGGAGTTTGACAAATCATACAAATTGAAAATGCATTCAAAAACGCACTCGTCTGAGAAGAACTATCCGTGCAGCTTCTGCTCAAGCTCATTCAAATCAGTAACGACGAAATACCAGCACGAGAGGATCCGCCATTTTGGAATCATTCCAGACAACTACAATTATCATGGACGAACGTTTCCTTGCACCGAACCTGGCTGCGACAAAGTTTACAAGCGACCGGAAATGGTTCGGAAGCACAAGTTAAAGATTCATGTCGGAATTCGATTCCCTTGTGACATATGCGGACGAGTGTACAAGGAAAGAACGTCATACAACGGTCACGTCAAAAGGGATCATGCTGAGTGTCCAATAGTACTGGAATGCAAACCGTGTGGCAGGCTTTACAAAGGTAGACAAACGTATCTCTTCCATTTGGACACGGATCGACATGCAAGGAAGGTAAAAGAATATGAAAAGGTATATAAGGAAGAAAAGTGAACAGGCCGTTAAAATAGAAAATTGAAGACTAACTAAAGTACGAGAACTTTGTAAACAAAAAAACCGAGAATAAAATCCTTAATTTTTTGCATTTAAAAAAATATAATTGTTAAGGTACAAAACAAGTAAAAAATCATGGGGCACAACGAGATTCGTCTACAATCTGAGGTCAGCGGTCAAATCAGACGTCACCATTGCAATTCAAATTATCGAGTTTCATATGAAACAAGTCATCAGAACTGAGGTATCTATATGGGGTCATGACCTTTACCTGATCTTTTCAGAGCAACTGTACAATTATCATGCAGTCAAACTTGTTGAGGAGATAATCTTATTGCAATGACAAAAGTAGGGACGCTCCAGCGTCGCATTTTAAACGATTTGAAACCAACGATTTGAAACCTTAATAATATGGCTACTGAGGTTATCGATGTTTTCGATGGTAAGCTCTTCAGCCTATGCCTTCCGTGACCGTGATAAATGTGTCATATGGCATTTTTTGTATTTTGGTCTTATTGTTTATTTGTGTTTCTTGTGGACGACTTTGTTTTGATTTCTTTTTTCTGTTGTGTCTCGCAATGACCGAAAAGTCCTCCTGTCGACAACCTATTCATCAACAGCACGTAGGTATGTTATTTAGCGAACAGTGACCTGTTACCCAGTACATAACCTGGTTGTGAACGGTTTATAGCGTAGGCTCAAACATATGTGGTCAGGCCAATGCCTTCACAATTATGCCTTCGCTGCGAAAAAAGAAATATGGTGGTCGAGATACAGCCGGACGGAAGTAGAAAGACAGTAGGACAGGACTGAAGGAGACGTAAGTTGTTAAGTCTTTAACTAGAAACAATGGAGAAAAGGATGTGTCCAGGAAGGGAGAGGTCGATGCAGGAGACAGCCAAACAGGAAGAAAAGGAGACTGAAAATCATAATTACTTTCAGTGGCTTCCTGAAGAGGTAAAGTGTCGCTTTTTGAGAGGATTATAGTGCAATGCGTCCACGCAGATTACGCCTTTCTCCTTCCTTCCCGTAGCTGGTGGAAAAAATTTTGGACTTCGTTGGGGGAACGGAAAATCGCAATCTAAATTGGAGCTTAGTGCGGAGCGTTTGTCAGCAGTTTAATCGTATTGTCTATCCCAAAATCCGATTTGGAGGTCGCTTGACCCCCGAAACAATAGATCGTCTTGCTCAGCTCAAGTCCGATGTCGAGTTTAAGATCCTTTTAATCTGCAACTTGGGCGACAACAGAATAGTCAAGTTCGGGAGACCGAGAGGAAGCCGCTTGAATGAATTTGGAGGAAAAGATTACGACGCAAGAATGTTTACACGCTCAGTTGAGCACTTGGTGATTGGAGGGGAAGCTGGGAGTATTCTATCCAAGAAACATTACATTCCCCAGGAAAGCTTGCCTTTCTCTTTGTCAACTGGATACACGGAGAGTCAGCAGAGATTAGTGACCGTAGTCAAGTCTGTGAAGGGTCAGGACTTGCTACTACTTTTGGAACAGATTCGAGATGTCAAAACACTGACAATCACAAGTGCTTCCTTTTTGTCCTTATCAAACAAAGAGATTGGGGCGATGCTGAGATCTTCGTGGTTTGAAAACGTTACTGTTCTAGACGTAAGTTCAAGTAACTGTAATGACCAAGTGGAGTATGTATGTGCACACAATACACATTGTGGCGTTCTCATTTTGTTCACAGATTTGTATTGGTCGACGCATGGATTCTAGGAAACTCGGAATATTTTTGTTGAAAGGCCGGTTCCCCTCCCTGCGGTCATTTTATGCGCGCGTGTACCCCCTCTGTTTCCACCTGTCTGTCCTCGCGAACATTTACATTTTTGTATCGCGACATTCACATATTGAAAACTTTTCGCTGTCTCAGTCACAAGCTCTTTACGGACTTCCGCCTCTGGACACGAATCCCACAGTCCATATCAGGAACACTCCAGAGATGGTTGAAAACTTGCAGAAGGTCAATTTGACTTGTTTGCGGATGGATAGCTTCACATGCAGGCATCCAGTTGGCATAGAATGGAAGCGTCTTGGTAAAAAAGATATCCAAACAAAATTTTGCTACTTCTTTTTTCTTTTTTTAAAAAATATATTTGAACTTTGTATTGGTCTTTCCTTCAGAGCTTGAATTTATTAAAACTCAAACCAACCTTCGCTGCCTTGAACTGTCTCTCCACATGGGTTCCTCCTCATCTCCCTTGGAAGCTGTTCTCCCGAACTGCTGGTCAACATTGGAACGCTTAGAACTCTCAGTTTCAAACCTAACTCAGAGCTTTTTTGATTGCTCTATCCTGTCGTCTTTCAAAAAACTTGACGAATGTCACTTGTCTTTCCCGACAAACATTGATTTCATCCGTGGTGACGGATTCGTGCCCAAACTTGTGAATATTGATCGCCTGCCAATCTCCATTACTTACCTTCATCTAGGCACCCTCCCAACGCTTATCGAGATTCCCCAGCTTCGTGCACTCAAAATTCTCAACAGGATATTGTACAGCCTTCCAGACGCTGTAATAAATATAACCATTCCCTCCTCAACGCTTGTTAAAATAATTTTGGAGCACTTATCACTCCCTTCTCTAGTCGAGATCCGCATGATCCAGTATGTGTGTCACGAAGTCGCCAATTTCTTCAACAACTTGGATCACGTTGCCGCATGTATTGAAGATAACGAAAGCTTGGTTGTTTTCGTAGACAGAGAACGGTTCAGCGTCTCCTCGGTTTCTAGTCGCCTCCACGAGATTCCTTACTGTACATCATGTTCTAATCATCGTCTGTAAAATTACATTGATACATGCTTGTGTTATCTTCCAGTTTAGAAAAAAATAATAAAGATGAAACGGATTCAGACCAAATGCCAAAGAAAATCATGAATGGCTCGCACTTTCCTCCACGTTGTTATCGTAGTAACCTGTCATCGTATAAGCAACATTTTTTTTATTTGTTTGTTTAATTTTGAATTTTCCATTCGCTTCTCCAGTTCCCTCGAGTAGTTTAGCAATGCGCACAAGTCAGCAAAATTTCCTATGTTAAGGTACATTGTAAGTAGGCGAGGTTATTTTTAATGTACTGACTTTGTCCTCGATAATGTCCACCTTAAAAGCCACCATTCTTCAAAACTTTGCTACCATTGGAATCCCCGAGCCGGAGGAGAGGAGTAACGATGGCAGTTCTGTCTGCCAGATGAATAGATCTTGGAGTGTGTTGGGTCTATCAGAGCACCTTATCGATTTGGAGAAACTCAAAGGGCTTCAGCACTTAAGGACAAGACGGCTTGACTTAGTCATCCATGATGGAGTCAGCCTCGCCCATTTAAACCTGCAAGCTTTCAAACTCTTCCAATCCGAGTTTGCGACAAGCACTGTGAACAAGTCCATAGCTAATTTTATAACTGCTGACGGTATGTACCCTTCCAAATAATGGATGCCTCGACAGAAAACGTACAGTTGAATGTAAGCGTGTCTCTCTTGTTCCATCCAGGAAGCCTTCTCTTTTGCCTACAATCCTCTGGAGACATTCATATCCTGTTCCAAGAGCTTGACAGGCTTAAACTAATAAAAAAACCGTCATTCCTCAAACTCACGACGAACAGTCGATGGTACTCCAGAGTAACTTCTAAAATAAAAAATTTGTTTGGAGGCAGCAGTCAAGTTACTCCTGAGGATCTGCTGGACACTCCACTACGCAGACCCCTGTCGCTGGTCTCCGCACAGTCCTCCCTCTGGTGGGACAGCCAAGCAAGCCCAAGTTTCTCCTTGAAAGGGCTCACTGATGAAATGAGGACTTTGTTTCCCTTTGTCACAACCCTGCCCGATGGCCTGAGCATTTTATGCTGCTACAGCCCCACCGACTGCTTCATCTTTGTGTCGACGTATGAGACAGCGCTTCGGGTGAAAACAGTCCAAAACGTGAGGACGACAGAGGTGCCGGGGAAATGGTTCAGGATAATTATACACAAGCAGTTTATCACAGACTGGCTCGAGGAGCGGAAAACCAAGCCAGTCTTTCAGGCGAGACTGTGTGACACCCCAAAGAGTAGTAATTATTCTGGAGAAGGTATAATCCAAGGAGGAATGCTGTACGGAGCAATGGAAAATCTAAGATTAGAACTCGTCTACGGAGTAATCATGAAGAAACACGAAAAGTACACGATACCTTGGGATATTTGTCATTTTGACGTGGACTGGGCGCTGCGGGAAACGGACGGAGTGCCGTACAGCCTTGGTTCCAAGTTTGTCACGAGATTGAGCAACGATTGCAGAAAGGTTTGCGTTGTAGTGTGCAACCACCTCGGGATCTATGTCCATATCCAGGAAATTCTTGGCGGAACTGGGAGTCCCGTTCAAATGAAGAGGCAGAAGGTGGCCGTCTGTAATCACTCGGATTTTGATGGCTTTCATTTTTATAAGCAAGAGTGCTGGGCGACAGATGTCCAGTGGCTAGTGGAGGACGCTTACATTGCCGTGATGACGAGTTGTGGAGCACTCTCTATTTTTTATAGTAGTGGAGAAGCGATGATTTTGAAAGTGAGGAAGCCTGGGCCGCTAATTAATGATGACAAAACGGCCAGGTTCTTTTATCCAGTGTTCCATCCCCACCAGATTGTGAGGGAGGAGGGAACCCAGCCCATGGATAGACTGATGGGGCATGGGTATCCAAAAGTAAAGTGGATGAATGGTGAGCAAGTGTTGACCTGCTCGTCGGGGACCAAAATAGAACTGTTCGAGATTCGACGAGTCATCCCCTTGAAGGTGGGACAAGAAGTGAATGAAATATGGCTGGGAAAGGAAGATTTTGACGTTATGCTTTTAGATAACGACAATGCTCCACCTGCTAGAATCGAGGAAGTGGAGGAAGGGGAAAACGTGGAGATTATGGAAACAAACGAGGCGGCGTGTGTGGTCGAGAAAGGGGGAGAGGAGGAGGACGGTAGCGTGGGAGAAAGCGAAACTGAAACGGAAAAAGAAGTACTGGACAATATTATTGATCAAACGGTTGAAAATGAACATGTTAAGGAAACTTGTGCTTCGGCTGGGAGAAAGCTTAGTTGGGATGAAGAATTACGACAACAGCTCAAGTTTACCTCAATTCACGAGCAGGGAAATGACTATCTTGAGAGCTTGGAAATGAGAGACCACCAGATAGAGCAGAGCTTGGAGGACACGTCGGGTGAAAGTGAGCTCAACTCGAGAGAAAACCTCGACATGGTTCGAGATGATGATGGAAACATGGGACAAGAGGAAGAAAAAACGGAGGATATAAGCGATGATGATCAGCAAATCAACAATACTGGCTGTTTAGAGGTCCCTTCCAAAGCGGAAGTGGAAAACAATGACAACGTGAAAGAAAATGACGATGTGGCTCTCGTAAAGAAGTCTACTTCCGAAACGATTGACACATTGCTGGAGAATATCCCCTTGGAAAATGAGGATCTGGTTCAGAAACCGATGACATTGCCAAACTGTGATTACGTTCCATTACAAATTGAAGAACTCGTAGTTGAGCTACCAGTATTTACAGGAATAAATGACCTCCTCCCTCCAAGTTACAGAGAAGAGTCGGCTCAAACCATCAACGATGAGAATCATAGCGTCAAACAGCGTGTTGATACGAACCTGATAGAATTCCCACCAATTCACATTCCTTCCATACTGAGAGTCAACTCTACCGAAGCCGAGAGGAAAAAAGGTATCAATATCACATTCACAATGTAAATATGTCATGTTCATTTCATTTAGTATTTATTTTCACATTTTTACAGAGCCGAACTCGAGTCTTGACTTGCACACCGGCCCCGAAATGATTCCTCTGACGACATTTAGCCAAACGCATTCCCTCGCTCGAGTCGTTGCATACAACGACGACTACTCGGACGGAAGTTGCAGTGAGCCCGATGTGGATGGCACTAACGGGTTCCTTGCACCAGCGACCACGCCCACATATGATCTTCCTCAG
Organism: Akabosia matsudoensis; assembly: GCA_019593645.1. Classification (NCBI taxonomy): domain Eukaryota; kingdom Metazoa; phylum Arthropoda; class Collembola; order Entomobryomorpha; family Paronellidae; genus Akabosia; species Akabosia matsudoensis. The sequence goes on along the minus strand of VICI01001982.1, from coordinate 8,382 downwards.
GCGCCGGACTTGAAGCCAAGCAATCAATACATGGCGGACGATGAAGCTGAGGAGGAAGAATGTCCTGATATTCGTGTTCCACAAGTGCACTGGGCTGGCAACGAAGCCAATTCTTCCGGACAGCCGCAGAGTAAAAACCACAGTATTGAAGAAATCGTCGCCGCCATTCCACTTCGAAAGGATACTCCCATCGAAGAAGAGTCGTCAGAGTATCCAATACCGAGTTCGAGTAACGACGATACACAATACAGTAGCCCATTCAGCTGTCCCCCGACAACTGCTGAAGTTTCCGATACTGATCAGGAAGCGACCCGTGTTCATATTCCCCCGAAGTCGATACCACCCCCGCCTCCAATAAGACATGGACGTGCCCCTCCCGTATCATTACCCCCAGGTACCCCAATTCCTTTGGGAACACCCTCTGCAATCCTTCAAATTCCGCCAGTTCCACAAATATCTGGTGTAATCCTTTGTCCTGAACAACAGCCCCATTCGCCTAAGCAACATCAATTTACAAGATATATTTCTCCACTAACAAAGCAACCGGAAATAATTGCTCCAGTGCATACCGCCCCATCCTCCCGACGCCCCATCAACGTCGCTGACTCTGACACGCCTGCTGTTCTCCCTCAATCACCTATTCTGGCTGCTGGAATTGCCGAACCCGAAGATGTTACCACTCTATTTTCAAGCGCGTTTACAACCCCCAGCCCATCAATACAGAAACTGTAGCCTTTAATTTTTAACATTATCAAAGTAACACTATTTATTGGTTTCATTATCAGAGAAAGCTGATAAAAAAATGTGCTTTTTCCAGAGTCTAACACCCCTATAAACATGTATTAAAACAATGTGTAAAAAAGATGTTTCATTAACATGTGCTTTCTTGAGTTACCCAAAATTGAAGCCATTTTAGCAATTATTATTTGGCCGCGTCTTATTGTCCCGTGCATCCAAAGAATTTGACATTGTGCCTATACCATAAATCTGTACCTCTCTATACCTACACCTTTTTCTAACGACAGGGTGGCCGCCATGCAAAAATGTCAATTTACTAAATGAATCCTAGCAACAGGTCGATCTTTTAATCTTTGTCAGACTGTAAACAGTTGGAATGAATGAGTCATGAGAACATAGATTGAGTGTTGGATATTTCATTGTAAAACTGTTTTGTATCCGTTCTCTTCATTCAACGAGGGTCATTAGAAAGTCTTCACTTCTCCACTCCACACAACGCACCAGTTTTAGATTTCAATCGAAAGCAGTGAATAATTTCAGTTTCAAAGGCACGATGGCCGGGAAGAAACGCAAATCCTCAAGTAAATCTAGTTCTCCGAGATCCACCAAAAAGCAAGCCAAATCGAAGCCATCTTCACCGGCAACATCGAGTTGTACGCGTTCCAGCCCACATACTAACACCGACAAGGGCCCTTCGAATCCGGTAACAGTTGTCAAAAGAATTCACCCGAAAAAGTCTCCCCACGACCTGAACCGATATCGGATCCTAGTGCTCTCCAACGGCCTAACTGTTGGATTGATATCCCAGTACCGGAAACAGAATCCAGGTATTCTAAGTACGGACCACGGACTACGCCAAGTATTTGAGACGATCGAATCAGGAGGACACTTTTTGCCCAGCAGCAAGTTGAATCGGAACTCGCATTGTAATAAATACGTTCCCATGCTGCAATGCACTCCAAACTTGCCCTCATCTACAAGCTTCAACGATTCTTGCCCTTTGGAGGAGACTACAGGCGTGGCCATTAGTGTGAATGTGGGCGGACTCGACGATCCCAAAGACGCCCAAGGACTTGCACACTTTACAGAACACGCAGTCCACTACGGCACCGAAAAGTTTCCAGCGGAGAATGCAGTCACACTCGTTCTGGCCAACTTTGGCGTGTACAATGCCTATACGACAAACAACTTGACGCTGTATTTCAGTCAAGTCCACAACTCGATGCTGGACAAGTCTCTTGAGTTGGTCAGCGACATGCTCACACAGCCCAAGTTCACCAGACCGTTGCTTGATCGGGAGGTGCATGCTATAGACAATGAGTTCCAACTGAGGTAACCAATTGATCACTTCTGGCGAGAAAAAAAGCGTTTATTCCTTCTTTATGAGGAAATACTAGTTTTCTTTTTGGCGTTGCAGATTACCCCAATGGCGCAAATACCTTTTGATTCCGCATGTAAGCTTGAGAGGAAATGATCATCCCCTTTCCAGAATGATTTGCGGATCTTTGGAAACGCTTGCAGATAAGGGTACTAGGAATACTGCAAGCGACGTTGCTTGCAACAAAATGAGAAGCAATCATAACGAGAAATATGTCGCATCCGCAATGACCGTGGCTATGACGGTGAGAGAAAGCATGAATACCCCTAATACAGGATTGTGTTTGTGATTTACTGGTTCCATAAAGTTGATTTCCTTTATTTTCTTGGATTTTTTTCCAGAGCAAGAAAGGATTGGATGAAATGGAAACGATTGCACTCAAATCCTTCTCCAATTTTTTAACTGGAGGTCACAAGACATTTAAGAAGACAACTGTCAACGTCACACGCCCACCTTTCCTCTCTAGTCAACGGGTGTACATGATTGGCTTATCGTCGTACAGGATGTTGACGCTAGTGTGGCACTTAACTCCGAGCCAGCTAGGCCCCAAACAAGAACGAGCAGTAGAGTATATCACGCGGATCCTGAGCGACACGGGCGAAGGCGGTTTACTTTATGACTTGAATAGTAAGGGCCTTGTGTGTGGCGTTGGGGTAGGCTCTCACTCTTGCAAATACACAACGATTCTGGAGCTGTCCTTCATAGTCATCGATTCAGCAGACAGCGCTGTAAAACATAATAACGCAGAGGAAATCATCCAGTCCGTGTTCGCGTATCTTGAGTTCCTCGCTCAAGTTAAAGAACCGGAAATGAAGCTTTTGTTTGAAGAGATGAAAATCAAGGATTTATTTGAGTTTCATTATGGCGATACGAGCAACAACAAGTCATCAATGGATGCATCCAACGACTTGGCAACCCAACTACAAGTTGACGAAGTCAACGACGATTTACTTGTCGAGCAGACATGGCGCAATTCAGTATTCAATTATAATCGAATTCAGGCTTTGTGCAAACAGTTACGAGCGGGGAATCCCGTGATGACCGTTGTAGAAACAGTGCCAAAAAATGAACAGCTTCCGACCAACATTGGCCAACCTTTAACAGCTCCGTTTTCGGGGGTAAAATATGTCGCAAAGTCATTTCAGCCTCCGGCTGTTTCTCAAACGCAATCAAATGCAAGTGGCGACTCAGCATTACGTTTCCAGTTTATTGCGAGAAATCCACTTTTAATCGATGATTTAGTTGCAAAGGAAAAATATCTTGCCAAAAATCCAGCTCATGCTTTTGATGAAGACAAATACCTCGCTCCAGTTAACATTGGAGACGTGTATCCTCAACCTTTGGCGTGGAAGAGCGAAGAGCTCAAAATCAAAGGCGTTCATCTCGGTCACAGTTCATCCTCCGGAATTTCCGCGTTAGTTTTTATCAACCTTGCGTCAACTATATGCATCCAACCAAACGCTATGTTTGAGACATTGTGTCAGCTATGGAAAGTCGCTCTGGCCAATATGTTAACTCCGTACCAATCCCGATTGAACGGTGCAGGGTACCATTTCGGAATCGTGAATAAACCTTGTCTTGGACCCTCTCTGGTGGTACACGGTAGATCACGAAGGCTAGTTGAAATTGTAAAGTTCCTCTTGAGCAAAATGTTCACCGGAAATATCTCTTCCGAGGTATTTGAAATTGCAAAGATACAGCTTGGATACATGTGGGAGAGCCAGCTGAACGACTTCTTCGGCCTAACTGAAGACATAATGGCAACGACTATGTCTCATGAGTCTTCGCTCTCAACGGACAATGGTGGAATTTTGCGGACTCTGACGTTGGCCAACTTAACAGGCTACATTGCGAGATTCAACCGCTCCACATTTTGCAGCGTAATACTTCGAGGCAACATTCCACCAAGTGACTTCAATAAAATTGCTGAACACCTTCAAAGAATGCAGTTTACTTCCGGAGTGGACTATTGCCCTGAAGTGTTCGACAGTGATGAACGCTCCCTCAGAACCTCGTTTTACGTACCTGGAGAGAAATGCGTACGAGTACTGAACTTGGCAAGCGACAACTATCTCACAGTAGTAACTAACTATTACCTCATCGGACCGGACAATGATGACGAAACGACAGACTTTTTCAACACAGCCTTAAGTTTCATGAATTGTGAGGCGTCTATGTGCCTGCGCACTCAGGAGCAGTTGGGGTATTTAGTCTTTGTTCGGGGATATGCTCCCGAAACCCTACCAAAACCTGCGCTAATGTTTTCCATAACTATTGCTGCTACTGCGAGCAAGCACACTGCCTGTCACATAGACCAAAGGATTGACGACTTCTTGGCTAAGTACAGCAAATGTCTTCACAACATGAATGATGATATTTTCCGGAACAAACTGAAAGTGGTAAGGCAAGCTGCATTTAAAATACGTCATTATTCTATTCCGGATGTCACAATTTCATTTTGTGTTTTTTTTTTTGTGTTTTTTTTTTTGCAGGCATGTATCCCTTCAACTGTTCGCAAAGAGCAAGTCGCCGAATGGTTTGGCCGAAAGTTTCCTTCGACCTTTGGAGTTCGTGATATCAAAGGGAAATGTATTCGGGCTGGTATAAAAAAGACATCCATTCAAATTTTGACTGGAAACCCAGATACCAAGACAAAGATATGTTCTCAGGACTGTAAAGTTTGTTCAAGTATTGGATTTGGGGATGAGGCATGGGTTCAAAGCAGTCGGTGTGACTCAAAACTTAGGTTTACAAAAGGACGAGCATACACCAAAGACTATTTTGTAACTTCTTCAAGATTTTAACGACATTTTGAATGCAAAACTGCTCTAAATTGGAATCAAAATTACATTTTGAAACAACACAAAAAACTGAGTGAAATTGTAATAAACTTCGAACAATCTAAAAACTGTATTGCGCAAAATGGTTTTCTCAGGTCACCCCAAGGATTTTTTTGCCTTGTCATAGCACTCATTTGTCGACAGCCTAAAATGTAAACGTGTACCCCATCCGACAAGTAATGACAAGTTATAAAACGTACAATATGCGTGTCAAGTGGATTGTTTATTCTGTCAGTCATTTTTTTAAAGTGTGAAAGTAGCCAAAATGTTGCGTGTTTAAATGGAATGACACATCAGAAAAAAAAACACTTTTCTAAGCGATGAACTGATAGCAAATCCACCTTAACTACCTTTCCTCCAGGATCCACTTTGCGTGAGTGGCTTTTTTTGTACAGAAAAATTCCAGCGGTTTGGTAATGCCTCGCATGCCATGTGTGACAATTTTCATCCATCTATGTACAAGTTTCCTGCTCGACTTATTTTGAAATATGTTATTTTTTATTATTTCTTTGTCATGCGGTTGTTGTCCTTACAAAAAAAAATATAATGACAAGTTATCATGTTTTTGACCGACAAACAGTCACGCAGGTAAATAATGACGTAATTTTATTTAAATGTGTTCTTCTGTTGTGACTGGAGGAAGAGGGGGTTCACTTGGTGGTGTTCGAACCATACCGATTACATCTCCGTGTCCTGGCTGAGTCCCGTCCATTATGAAGCCATTAGGAAAGAGCATCATGGGCGTGTTTGGATAGCCGTGCGGACGGACGAAGAAGTTAGAATACTGAGGAATGTTTCCGTTTACATCTCCATTGCTGATGGTAATGACATTCGGCGTGGGAGCGCGAGTTGCTGGCAGCGAATTGATTTCTATAATTTGTGTTGGCGATTTCTGAGGCGGCTCTGAGTTAGGAGTGGCTGGACTTGCAGGCTCCTCGGGAACTGACAGGTTGTTTGCCTGACAAATATCGTCGAAGTGTTCGTACAGCCCCATTCCAAGCTCGGTCTTATCCATGCCCAGTTGTTGGTCCTCGGGAGGCGCTCGAAGGTGGAGACCTGGGAACTTATTAATAAAAAATAGGAGCACCAGGGTAAATAGAAACGACCATGCAAAGGCTGCAGCAGAGTCAACAGCCTGGTAGCCGATCTGTGCCCAATGACCGTCCAGCCAGCCGCCTGGGATATGCTGTCCATCTACTGCGGCAACTGCCCTTTGAGCAAACACTCCTGTCATCATGTTCCCTACGATGCCACCCACCCCGTGGCAAGCAAACACATCAAAAGCATCATCTACCCGGAGAACTGATTTAAAGGACATTGCAAAGTTACAACAAAGAGCACCACAAACACCAAACAACAAAGCTGAGCTTGGCGTGATGTAGCCACTCGCAGGAGTGACGCATACTAAGCCACTGATACAACCACAACAGAACCCCACGGCAGACCATTTCTTTCCACGAATGTAGTCAATAACTGCCCACGTAATCCCGCCGGTGGAAGCTGCCAAGTTGGTCGTCACGAAAACAGCTACTGCTCGGATGTGAGGGTACAAGCCACTCCCGGCATTGGCTACTAGCCAGCCACACCAGATAAAACTGGTTCCCAGATAAACATTATTCATGTTTTGGGGTGGAAGCTCTCTGGTGACTTCTCGTGGTCCGACCATGTATGCAAAGGCCAGGGCTGCAGACCCTGATGATATCTGTTTGAAAAGTGTTTGAATTAGTATAAAACAATGTTGTATTTCTTTAGTTAAACGATGTATTTATGGAATAGAAAATTACATGGACAGGGGTACCCCCTCCAAAATCCAAAGCGCCGAGTTGAAAACTCCATCCGTTTTTGTTCCACGTCCAGTATGTCAGGAAATCAAATACAAACGTAGTCCACAAGAAAATAAACAAAACGGTTGGAAAGAACCGTGCTCTTTCCGCGACAGCTCCGAGGAATACCGTTGGCGTGATTGCAGCAAATAAACAGTACCACACGCTAACCAACAGCAACGGTACTTGATCGTGAGTGAAGGATGGCCGATCTCCAATTTCTCGCATTAGCAAATGATCCAGATTTCCTATCAGCTTTCCTCCTGTGTTACTCAGGCAGAGTGTGAATCCCACAAGATACCATTGGACAGACACAACAGCCAAAGACCATAAACAGAGCATCATCAAGCTTAGAGCTGACTTTTGTCGGGATAAACCCGAATAAAAATACCCCACACCAGGAATCATGATCCACGTGATGGCTGAAGTCATCATTAAAAAATTTAGACCAGCTACCAAGAATAACAAGTCAAATTTGTATACCTCTTCGACAACAACTCAAATACCGATAATTCAATTGGTTTACCTGGTTCATACGCCCGAGCAGTAGGAAAATGATGGTAATTTGAATGATTTACAGCTATAATCCCACCAGGATCATTTCCAGGTACTGGCAAACTTGGCGACACAGTTACAATCTCAAAGTCCTCCGTAGATTGGGGACCGAGTAAACTGGATCGGATTAATCCTGGCATTCTCAAAATACCCCAAAACTATCTTTGGCTGCTTTCTTCTAGCAAAAAGCTACTCAAACTGCCGCTACCTCTTCACTCAAAACGCAATAATTTTGTCTCTAGAGAGCATTGAACTGATTAAAATGTAAATGTTATTATACTACACGCGTTTAATTATGTTCCCGGAAGTTGACATTGTTTTGTCACAAAAAAAGCAGACGAATAACTATTGTTGAACCTGAAAAATCAATACGAAAATATTTCGCTCTGGCCCTGCTGGCTTTAAAATGTCAAGTTGTTACTCAACCGGTGAAAACAAAAGAAAAACTCTGAAGAAATATCATTGTCCACAGAAAATTGAGTAATGTAATAATTGATACGACGATAAGTGGCTGTAAAGGATGTTATTACCGTCCAGAAAACGACGATGAGACACGCAAAGGTGATAAAAATACCGAAGGCATAAGTCACGAAAGAAAAGCTAGAAAATTGTTAAAAGTGTAAACAGGCTTGAGGGGAATTCTTACGTGTAACTGTTCGACATAAGGACTCAATGCATTCTTTTGAATATTTTAAATGGATATAGGCACAAAAAAAACTTCGTGTAAAATAGCTTGTTGCAAAAGGTGGACTTGATAATGGGGGAAAAGAAGTCAGTGTTGCTTTAAGTTGCTTTTATAACAAGGTCATAAACTATATCTACAGAAGCCTTGAGAGAAAACTATGCGCTCTAATTATGCTAATTAATTTTTCAAGGTTTGTAAAGAAGTCTCAGTACGCCCCAGACGCTGTCGCTAAGAAAGCAAAATTTTCTATTCCTTGTTGTTTTCATAGAATAAGAAGAAGACAGAAGGGCCCTCGAGTAAAAAAGCAGAAACAATAACAAGTAAATGGTAACTGTTTGACCTGACCAGTGTATCCATGCCGCT
>VICI01001981.1:0-18867 GCA_019593645.1 Akabosia matsudoensis | reverse complement strand
AGGTTCTGTAGGGGTTAGCTATTTCAAACGGTCTTGGACAAGTAAGATTCATCACATCTGCCACCACGACATTTTATTTTGGTATGCACTATTTTTCTTGAAATTAATAAACTTGCAGCTGCTCCTTGTCTTCGGGAATCGGTATTTCACGTTTAGAAAGCAACCTTCTAAATTTATTGAATAAACAATTAATAGAACAATGTCTTGAGTTTCTTTTCTCGAAGGTCTGACGGATTCTGCAATATTCAAAGTTTAAAGGAATTTTTATGGTAATCAAACTTCCAAAGCTGTACTTCACACAAATTGTATTTGTTTAATACAAGTTCGTAGAAGGTAAGTATATTTAATTATCAACCAGTCTCTCCCTATTTCAGGTGTTCCTCGTCAACTACAGCCACGTATCACGCGTAAAAAGTGTAGTTGTTTGGGACAAATAAATAGCGTTTCTTTAAAGGGGTAAATATAATTTTTAAAAAAGTCAAGACACGTTTATTTGGGACTTTAAAAATTAATTTAAGTTGGCTTTGATACTATGTCAACTAGAGTATGATGATTTCGCTAAGATAGTATGGGCGCGATTGGTAACCGACGTGGCCATAAAGAAATACGGCCATTCGTTAAATAATCGCGAGAACAGGTGACAGTTGAGATCCCAGCTGGTTTGTATTGACCTGACTTGTCACCATATGGGGATGTCAAAAATTACAATTTAGAGAGATAGAAAATTGTTCAAGACTAAAATTAATCAGCATCATTTCCTTAAAAAAAAGTTTTATTAAATGATGAAGATAGGAATTCCAACGAGTGTTTATTCAAAAAACGTAGCTTCCTTGAATAAACACTCGTTGGAATTCCTATCTTCATCATTTAATAATGACGACCGAGTGGAACCAGATTATTAATCTATAAAAAAAGATTTGCATAGAAAATTAAGTACGTTAGATAAAATCGAAGTTTTAAATTCTCCTTTTACTTATTCCTTGGCTGCTATGCTCCGCGCAGCAATTAAGTATTTTTTTAAGTGCTATTGCCCTTAAGGCCAACAAGTGGTATTGACCTTTAGCATCTGTTCGTGTGCAACTGGCAGGGGATACAACTGACAGGCAAGAAAGTTCACAGCACAGTGTCAATCACATGGCTATTTCTTTTCTTCCTCTAGACTTCAATCGTGGATCGGAATCAGAATCATAGTGCCAGGAAGGGTACTCCGAAAAGAAGGAGCTGTTTATCCAGACGCCGCAGGTACGCTATTCAGTTATTATTATGGAATTAATTCACAAATATCAAAGTTTTTTTTATTTTACTCTTACGATGTAATCAAACAATAACATATTATGTGCTGCAGGAAGACTAGACAAGTGGAGCAGGGAGAGGGACCCGGAAAAGGGAGCCAGTTTTCGACGAATCGTCAACAAGGTAAAGTATCATTAAAATTATGCATAAGTATCAGTTATTTTTTACAACATGGCACATAAAAGCATCAGTTTGGATAACAATAGCGCGTTCATTTAGTCATTCTAAAGGAGGCGTTCGGAGTGAGGTTAATAGCTTTAATGGAATTTATTTAGGCAGAGACAGGGGGTAGTTGCGGGTGAGGTTTAAGGGAAAATGTAAAGTTTGAGGTGGTTACCCGATCATCTGTTTTATTCTTGAATTTATCTTAACGAAAAGAACGCAATCACTCCAATACTTGAATGCTGAATGTATTACTTCACTGGATGCAAGCTGCCGTCTTCAATTATTTTCACTGGAAGCATGATTTCAATTAAGCTAACTCAAATTGCTCGTTTTAATCAACCTTTTTGCTGTCATTTCAAACTAGCTGCATCTCAGGTTTCGTTGTAAAACTGGGATTTTACGAGCTTTGTAATTTATAAAACAAAACTTGTAAATGACTTTGACACACGATCCGATTTCAAGTAGTTTCCGTGTTGCCATCCAACGTTTCGTTAAACGACACATTAATTAGTAGATAGTAATCTTGAGTTCATCGCTCGAAATTGTATCTAATGTCTAACACGGAATTGCCAAACCAAAAGTCATGAGCCGTGCGAATGTTTCTAAAGTCTAAGTTTTAAGCTACATATAAATATATCATATCGTCGTCTTCCTGTCAAGCATGCGCTTCATACTCAATACTCGTACAGTACACGTCACATAGAAAATGAAATAAGAGCTATGCAATTCCTTTAAAAAAAAGTCGATAATCAGATTCAGAAAATAGGTTTGTGTGTATTGATATCCGTGGGTCCAACCAGGGCTATTGAATAATCGATAGACTTTACTTAATGCTTATTTGCAAAGCGTTTTAACGCCTTGGGAACTTCCTCGCCTCCTCAGAAGAAAATGGGAAAGACATGTTGGCTGAATGGATGAAGGAATGTGTTTCGTCTGATTCTGGCTTAGTTCCCGGCTCTCTGAAAAAAAAACTCTCTGTACTATGGACGTAGCACAAGAGCCGTAACATCATCATAATAATATTCATAATATTTGCTCATCATTTTTTAATGATGTAACAAACTGCTTCGAACATCCTCCGCGTCTACAGCTTTCCATGCTTGATTTAACGTTGGCACTCTCATGACAACAGTTCATGTAAATGACAAATACCAACTTTTTTTACGAGTCAAGCAGAGTACGCTCTAAACTCAAAATGGAGTGGGTTGGCTGAATATTAAAGAAAATGGGTTGAAAATTGAATATGGCACCTTGTCTCCCACATGGCAAGTTATTGTTTGCCAGAAATGACGTTATCCCTCCTTATCCTGGGCTTACTTTCTGGAGTTTTGTTTAATCTTTACATGACAGAATGGGAAACTTATATGCGATATGAACTCGTTCTCAAGCGAACAGGTAAAACGTAATTTTTAGGTGGTCATGTTAGTACACAGTCGATGCTGCATGTTTCGTGCGTGTATCAAAAAGTGAACAGCTCAATTTACTTTAAAAATAAACGGTTGGGGGACCAACGAATCTGTGTATTTGTAATCCAAAAAGCTTAATGATCGGTGAATTCTCTTGATACAGCACGGATTAGTCAAGCTTCTTTTGAGTTATGGTTTGGTATTGATGCTGGCCTTACAATTTGTTTTACAAGCTTAACGTGAGTTATCGATTGGGTTCGCGGTCGGTGGTCGCTGGAACACTGTGGGTTAGTTCTCTAACAAGAAAACGCTCGAAGCGATAAGATAAAAAAGTTTTAGCATCATAATGAATCGGTGCGACAAATCACCGGTGTCAATAAGTGAAACCCATTCTCATGAACGGATGACGGCATGCAAAGTTTACTGGAATTGCATCGTTGTGTGAAGTATTTACATACAGTGACATGGTTTAGTAATTTGATCGTGACTTGCGCGTCAGAAGCACAGTTGTTCCGTTTTATTGGAGTACCACGTAAAATAAACATAAAGGAACATTGTTTATGTATGTTTTTTTTAGCTAGTTTTCTTGGATGTTTGCAGTGACATCCAGATTGTGGCTGATAAAACTTTTTGCGAACAGAACATGCCATTTTCTCATAGATATCTGTCAAATTAGCGTTAGCACATGGCTGATTGGTTAGTTATGAGTAGAAATTTGTGCATAACGTTTTGAAGAAGTTTGAATGGCAGTTAAGTTTTAAACGTTTTTGTGTACAGCGTAATCGGTGAATTAGTTGTCATCGCATAGTAATGAGTTCTGGAAAAGACTTCATGCGGCTACATGTGGACATTCATGAAGAATTCCAGGACGGAAATACTGTGTAGTTCTCTTTACGAGTTCATAGCTAATTGAAGAGATTCAAGGAGTCCTAAGGTGCCAAAGATGGAATGAAGGATCGCCGTAACCGTTGTAGTGAAGAATTCTACGTAGAAGGTCTGTTTGACTGCTCCTGAAACCTAGTATTTTCAATAAAAAAAAGGTCGGGTGGAAACAAAATGCTATCACATCACGATACATGCTGCGACTAGGGCGTGTAAATCCACTATGATTATGAGAATATGCTATCTTTACCGTCTCCAAGGTTGATCTGTGTTATATTATTATTATATAGCCGGAAACGGTAGGATAGATAGACAGTGTGTTTTCATTCCTAATAGGGCAGTCACACAGTGCATAGTATTTGTACGTTGCACAGTTTTCGTAATGTCGTTGATATAAATGTCCAACATGAACGCTAACCCGCTGCATCTCAATTGGACGAGCAGTGCTATCTTTCCTCTATTAGCTGAGCTTTGACTTTGACACGCTGTAAGTGAACGAAAAGGATGCTTCTTCTTTTTAGCGTGCGGAACTGTCATGCAACTTGGAGCAGTACTTTGCAATTGTTTACCCTTATTACACGCATGCATTCGGTCTAATACCAATTTCTCAATGAGTTTTATGATTGGTGACATCATGTAGTTACTGAGGCAGTTGAGAGTTGTTCGTCTTTGGCTGAAACGGAGCGTTTAGAGCCCAAGGTGTAACAAACAGCATCACGCGCAATAGAATCCTCTCGGAACACTGCGAGTACCTATATTAAACAGCGTAATTACTTAGCCAGGAAGCTCGCTTTGTTGTGGAATATCTTGAGGGAGCCTGCCAACGTTGTTGATGAGTAGTCATAGCAAGGGAGCCTCTCGCTCAGGGTTTTAAACACGCCGGCTCTTAAACTATTCGTGCACTCTGATTTCACTATCATTCCGCAGAAAACATTGTCGGCTCTCAGTTCTTCGCAAGTGCTCTGTTGATTGAAGCGCCTAAAGTATCAAAGGTGTCATTCGTGTTCGGAAGCAGTGTAGTCATTTGTGCCTCCTCAAGCATTTAGTAATTTTTATGGGGACTTGTCGCAGCAGGAATCCATACCTCAGGAAGATTATAACCAGTGTGGAAGAAAAACGTGGAGCTTGCTCTCTATTTTATCTAAAAGTTCCTTTGCGAAGTAGCATTTTGCGGAATATGAATAGCTTCTAGTGGCTTTGCGTTCAAAGTAGTAAGAATTCCGGTTTCATAGTCCGGAATTCTTTGTTGTGGGGTTGTTGCACACTTCGGGTGTACTACAGCAGGTCACGCATTTTGTTCCGTGTACACTGTTCATTTGGCTACGTAAGTAAAAATGTTTGGCAACGGGAGCTCAACAGAGGATTTTTTTGCTAGTGTTGACCAAGGTAAGAATCCTTATCGCAGTTTTTACTCAAACCTCCCTTCTTTACAGACTCAGAAACGATTTCATGTTATTATTTTTTACAAGAATGCCACTTTCTCACAAGTTTATGTCAACTATACTTCCGGCTAAGTGTATCAAATTCTGAAGTTGCTCTATCTCTTTTCATTTTTTTATACAAAAACTCATTTGCTTTTGTGGCGCGTCCTCTATAATATGAGGTGCCAATTTTCTCAAATTAAAAGGTTTACGTAGCACGCACACCGTAGCATACTGGAAAATGTTTCGTTGGACTTTAAGAGGACGTGAATGAGGTTAAGAGTTTCTGTTTTCTCGGTCACTAGTGTCCAATGGATTTTTTTTTTGTGATGCAGGTGTAGTCAAAAGTTCTCATCAAAAATATCGAAGTTTGGTGTGAATTATTCTCAAGCGGGCCGGTCCAGAACGAAATACCTTGACAAAGTTGTAGCGCATGTGCGTGCTTTGAAACACAAACAAGCATCAGACTTTACATCCGTTTAGTTTGTAATTTATCAAGGCGCTAATGAGATTATTGAAGGTACAATTCAATAAAATGTCCTCCACAAATGCCATCGTTGGCGTGATGAGGGCTATTAAAGTCAACCGCTTCAATTTATGGCTGCAAATGCTAGCGTTTAGCGGTAGCTCACACAAATATTAATTTATCACTTGTGTGCGTTAGTTAACCACGAATCCCAACTGTTAGGTCACATTTGTTCTCCGTGAAGTCTAGCATTTTGGTTGCATTGCGCCCATGCTAGCTTAATTACATTGGCTAGGTTTTTCCTCGTTTTGCTCTTGGCCTAATTTTTAGCCAAACACAAAAACCTTTAAGAAGCGCCACTGCTCAAGAGGTTAGATTATATAATTTTCCCTTCTTGTGTTGCGTTGGGATTCTATGTTTCTTTCTTATCTTTAGACGAAGATCCCTTCCTTGACAGGACTTCGGCTAAAATAAAAACCCTACATCTACGTATGCGCGTCGTATCGGTTATCGACGGCTTGCATGGACTATACACATGACATTTAGGTTTTTTATGTATTTGCTACAGTAGCAAAATAATTTTTTATATGGATGCTGAGGCCACTAATCACGTACATATTCCAAAACATTAAGAAAAGACGCTTAATGTCAATAAAGTTCGTTTTCATCAATTTGAGGCAAATTTTTAGCTAGTAAGGTTAAAATCACATTTTGATGTATATTTACGTACTAATTTTAGTTTTCGGTTAACTGTACCATATCTTCATTAACACTGATATTGATTCTCTTATAGATGTAAAGTATCACTTGGTGAAACCCGAAGCCAATGCAGAAACATGATGTGCAACCATAGATATCTTAAGTTGTAGGCATCAGAATTTGCTCTGTTTTGTGTGTTCCTCGCAAACAAATCTTTTGTTCTGCTTGATTTTTTGGATTTCTCGTACATGTGACAGAATGAAAATCCGTCCCAAACAACGGTGCCATTTGTCTCTCGTAAGTTAGCTTAGCGACTAGTTATGCAATGATCCTATTGCGAAAAAGCATCGATCGTGATAGTATCTTTGTTCAAAAACCATAGCCCACTTGGGGGCATGAAAGTCTACTTATTATCGTCAGCTTACTATTAGTTAAATTTCCGTTTAGAAAGAAGAGGCTATTGACTGAATGCTGATATGCTAATGTCATGACGCCTGTTTATTAAAGACTGGCGGAGTAGAGTAGCATGTATCTTTGTAGCGACAAAAAAAATGTGGAAGAGAAAAACAAAACGTATCTTATCCTTTTATGCATGCATAGATATGCAGTCATTACGCACCAATTTTTTTTAAAGTCCGGCGTCACATAAATATACGACTAACAGTCACAGAAACTCTACCAAACATTTAAATAATATAAAATTAACTAAAAATATTATTTAGTTACTTTTACCATATTGCCGCCCGAAAAAATTAGTATAGTTATAGTGCATAGGTTTTGATGTTTGGAAGAGAATTTACTACATAATATCAATAAGAATTTATGTACCGCCTAACTTTAACTGACTGCATATCTATAAATGCATAAAAGAATAAGGTACTTTTTGTTTTTCTCTTTCCTGTTCAGTTTGCAGATTCATCTGTACAAAAATATTGTATATAATAGTTGAACTATTTCTATATTCTATTGATAACACACTCTTGTTTGTATCAATTCCGATATCGATACCATGGCTATTTTAAATCTAGTACAATGTACATCTTAGCATTAGCATGCAACATGTGCTTGCTTGTTATCACTAAATTTAAGTATTTGTTCAAATGTTGGTAGCTAGCGATTTCTCAGAGCGGGTGCGGAATGTGTACGTCATGTCTAAGGGAAACGGTTTAAGCGATTTTATGACGTAGACAAAAAAAAAACATGTTCAACGCTTTGAATCCTTATCGTGTGCTAATCGCAGTACACTTAGTGTATTCCCATTTCGTCACCTACATGAGCAGAACAATGTATTCTTAATTTAATCTTATAAACCCCAAGTCAGAACCAAAAAATATTCGCATTCTTATAGCGACGTTTTCAAGCGTGTATTCGTATTCGCCTGCGAATGTCTGTGTGCAATACGAAGAGGAAATACTTCGTTACATCATGATACATTACAATTTATGTGGAAAATGCGTAGGCTCAAGCTGTAACGAAGTGTGTATTCACTCTTCGTATCGGACAGACATTCACAGGAAACTACACAACTATAAAAGGAGAAATTAGTTTGTCTCCTATATTTTATGACACTTAGTTGTTTTTAAAAAACGTCTGGTACAGCCGTTATGGCAGGTTAATCGTGTCAATGACAGCGTTTGGCTTTACGACCATGCGAATTTTGTGAAAATCCGTAGCAAAGTTTGACGCATATTTTGGCAGTAATTGGTTTCAAATTTGACGGAGAGCGTCTTTCTGAATTTTACTTGTTACTGCATTTGGAAACGAGATTATTGCAGCCATTCTAGAAAAATACTCGTTGATTCTTACTTAAACTCACAATAGGTTTTTAAAAAATCTTCGTATCTCTAAATCCTGTTGGAGGAACACCATGAAACTTCGCAGGAAGTAAGTGATAGTAACAAACCACCCGATTATAGAATTTGACCTTTCGGTTTGAAATTAAGGAACATCTATAAGACAAAAATAGAATATTCTCTGTTTCTGACTTTGAGTTTATATGCAGATTTGCACATACAATCGTTTTTGCTTATTACCTTTTGTTTTTAAGCTATTATATTCCTCGATATTTAGGCAAACAGTCGTTAGTGGTTTCAGTTTTTCAATTCAATTTGAGTTCATCGCACATGGCTATTTGAATTCTATTGATTCAAAAACAGTTACTTTCAAGGAAAAATGTTTGAAAAACAATCTCGTTTCCTTCTGGTTCGTTTTTCTTCATGAAAGAATGACGAAAGTAAAAGAGTTTTATCTTCGGAAGCGTTTGAAAAGGGTCGAAGCTGAATGACGTGTTCTGTTTTTTCTTGAATTTACCTTTCTCCTAAATTACTAGTCTATCTTAAAAGATCAAAGGAAAAGTGACACCAAGGTAAAGGAATTCACTACATTTTCTAAAGATAAGAAGTATCAGTTGCCAATTTTAAGCAGTGTAAATGAGTAAGGCACTTATAAAATGACAAAAATTGGTATTGAGTACAACGCAAGCAATAATCATTATCATATACATACATCTCTCATCAAGAGATTTTTTTCTATAGCATATTAGGTTTAGTCTGTGTGCTGTACGATATGTCTCTAAAGAGTAATTATTGGGGCAAGATGAAGCCTGAACATTTGAATGTCGCAGAAAATTTAGCAGGCGAAAGGACAACCGTGTGCACTAGGTGATGAAATCCATCCTCTTGATAAAATAACTCAAGCAATGAATCTTAAACAATATCCTTTTCATGGATTTTAGCCATTGTGATGAACCCGTATTCTAAAACTATTTAAAAATACCTAGAAAACGGACATGAGCGCATCAAATATTTAGTGAAAAAATCTGAGAAAAGTACATAGGTAGTTTATTTAGCTATACCTGCAATATTATTACAAGGTTGAAAGTTTGCATAGTGAGTTTCCTGCGTGTATTAAAAATAAATATACTTTGTGGGTCGTAGTAGGGAGGACTTTGCAAACCATAAGTAGCTATTGGAAGAAAAGTTTTTTTACCTTCCTGTCAATAATTTTTTTAAATCTAGCAAGGTCAAATAGTCAATGAAAAAATGACAGCCCATCTCAATAAACGAAAGGCTAGAAAATAATAATAATTTTGGATCAATACCATGATTTCTATGAATTATTTCCCTTTCCTATTTAGTATTCGTTGACATTGTATCCGTCACATCGTTTGTTGTAAAGAAAATTCTCAGTGGTTACAAATGGGCCAAGAAATAAATTTTAGTTATTCCTCCTAACGATTTGGTCGAGAACTTGGTATTATTGATTTTCTGTTTCAGTACAATATAAAAAGAAAAGAAAACATTTGGAAATAAAAGGGAAAATAATCCAGTGCCGCTGTACAGACGGATGTTATAGGTATGGAAAAATTGCAAACTGCGTAATAAATGGTAGTTGCTGAACCAGGGGGAAGGAAGCGCGTACTAAGTTGAAGACCGACAAGAAAAACTCGGGTGATAAAATTTTTCATTGTTGCAAATTATGCGTGTTTTCAAGTAAGTTTTAGATAGGTAAATCAGAAAATACTGCGTAGTGGCCATTGGTGCAGGAGAAACTCAAAGAGGAAAAAGGGAGAAAGCTGTAGGAAACTGTACTATTTCAGCACTTGAATCCATGCTGGACATTTTTAGTTGATTTTGCGGCTGAGTTGCGAAGCAGACTAGACGGTATGCACATGATTAAATAAGTTCAAGCAGAGTCCTAGACCTACATTGGAGTTCGTGTTTGTTGGCCGGCTTTGAGAGCAGGAAGTACTAGCATGATAATGCTGGTATAAAATCGCATAAAAACTCACTAGAATACGGCTAGCAAGGAAGTGATGAAAACGTGTATAGACACTTTTATCCCCCTGTGTGCCGCACGATTGTCCCAGTACATATGCGAAATTTGTATTCGCAACCGTTTTTTGTCATAGGATTAATCCGATGAAGCAATAGAAGATTAATATGTTTGTTCTATCTCCTGTACCGTTATCTATGTAGCTACATTTTTTTTGCAAACGAATATGTTTTATTTCCTCGTGATTTGATTCCAGTTGTCGGTGTAAAAACCCGAGCTTACTGGCCCGCTTGGAAGTTTATAATACTCCTGGCTTTGACTTTTGGGGCTGTTCATACGAATCCGAGTTCGTTTGTAATGCGACTATTGTACTGTACACCGTTTTTGACACATCACACAGGCCATTTAACGCTCAGATCCGTCCGTCCGTCTCTCCTGCCTCTTGATAGCCTGCCTCTCACGCTTGATATCTCTTGAAATCATATTCTCTGAGGAGTTGAGTTATAATTAATTACAAGATACTGGTTTTAATAATACTATAGTTAGGAGGTCAGAGGGTCATTCGTCAGCTTCCAAGTACATTATGTTTTAGACATAGTCAATAGATACACGAGGGAGAGGTGGAGTGGTTTCCTGCTTGATGTGCATAGGCTGTTATGTAAATTATGAAATGTTATATTGCAATAGTGTAGCACAACATCATCGGCTTCCGCCACTTTTCTGAGCTTGTAGAAGTGCTCCTCTCGCTTTATTCGCCTGTTTTCGGTTTATTTCCATGTATTTCCGTTTGCAAGCACAATGACAATCACCCGCACTACTGGAGGGTAGAGCTGGGGAGAGAACCGATAAAAAATGGATCGATACGGATTCATGCTTAGCCATACACACCGTATGTAGGCTTTCACGGGTTGGACTGTGTGTCATTCTGACAACAGGCATTATAGGAAGGGGCTAAGACCGAGGGAGTTTATAAGCATTAAGGATATTAACAGTATCAATTAGATGCTAGGGATTCAGGATATATTCGAGTGTGTGTGTGAAACCGATTTGAAGCGTTAGTTACAACCACCTGAAGTAATTGTGCGCGCTGCGTAATTGCAGGCTGTTATCTGTTCTCTTTCACTTCCAGCTGAGGGTGATCCTTGGATGTCGAAAATGAACCGACCAACCACTCCGATCACGACATTTTTTCGAGATCGCAGTATCTTTGTCACAGGGGCGACAGGCTTCTTGGGTAAAGCCACTGTCGAGAAATTGTTGAGGACTTGCCCGGATGTGAAAGCTGTCTACGTCCTCATCCGCCCCAAGTCGGGGTCGGATGTGAAAGCTAGATTGGATGAACTGCTTCAGAATTCGGTGAGCTGGTTTTATTACTGAGCAACAATTAAATATTAAAAATGGCATATAGCATCGAAAATTCTTGCTTATGCATTTCAGTTGTATGAAACCCTGAGGCAAGAAGATCCTGATGTATTCAAGAAGATTGTTCCAATTGCTGGCGATATTACCCTTCCGTACCTGGGCATAAGTGATGAAGATCAGAAGACTCTGGTGGACGAAGTTTCTGTCGTTATTCATTCAGCTGCAACTGTCAAGTTTGATGAGAAACTCAAAGTGTCTGTGAACGTCAACGTTCAAGGAACCAAACGAATTGTTGAGTTGTGCAAGCGTATGACTCATTTGACTGTAAGTATTTTTTGTGTCAGTAGCCGTTCATATTTTTAAGCATGTTTAAAAAAAAATTGAATTGCAATTTCAGTCTCTTGTCCACGTTTCCACTGCGTATGCTAACTGTGAACGGGATGAGATTGATGAGAAAGTCTATCCTCCCCCTGCAGATCCAAATAAATTGATCCAGTGTATGGAATGGATGAACGATGAAATTGTTGAGACCATCACTCCGCAGTAGGAAATTAATCATTTCAATACTATTTTAACACAAATTACAGAAATGTTTACCAACTACTAATTACATATTTGTTCGTTTAGGTTGATTGGAAGTAAGCCTAATACTTACACGTACACAAAGGCGCTCGCAGAGCACATTCTAACAGTTGAGGCTCAAGACCTACCCGTTTGCATCGTCCGACCATCTATAGGTAAGTGGTTATTTCTCGTTAGATACCAACCAATGAATCTGTAACGGGAGTATGAATGTTTCTTTGTATTTTAGTTACTGCTACGTGGAAGGAACCAGTCGCTGGATGGGTTGACAATGTCAACGGCCCAACTGGATTGATCGCAGCATGTGGAAAAGGAGTCCTTCGGACTTTGCTCTGCTACAGGAACAAGGTAGCCGACTTGATTCCTTTGGATTTTCCTGTCAACCTGATTTTGAGTGCCGCATGGCATACTTCTGAACACAAGTAAGACTCGGATGTCGCAACTATAGTCTTGATGTGGAATTAAATCCAGTTAACCTAAGTTTTGTCTCCTTTACTTCAATAAAAAACAGGACCGAAGAGATGAAGGTCTACAACTGTTGCACTGGAACTCAAAATCCTCTTCTGTGGGGAGAGCTAGAGAGTTGGGGATTCAAGCACTTGGTCAATAATCCGTTGAGTGATGTTCTGTGGTATCCAGCAGGATCGTTCAAGTCTAATCGAGTCTGGAATGCTATCAATGACTTCTTGGTCCATTACGTTCCAGCTTATATGATGGATGTCGTTGCCAGAATGACTGGCAGGAAGCCGATGTAAGTAAATCCATGGCATTACCAACTGCTGTACTCTTCGTTTGCTTTTATTAAGTGTCGTAAAGCACAAAACTCGAATCCATTTTCAGAATGCTCAAAATCTACAAGAAAATCCAGAAGGCTCTTCAATCACTGCAATACTTTACAATCAACGAATGGCGGTTCAACACCGATAATATGGTAGCTCTGTTCGAGAATCTATCCCCTGAGGATCAACGGATGTTTAGCTTCAACGTGCGGGAAGTAAACTGGCCAACGTACATCGGCAAGTATTGTCTTGGACTTCGCAAGTACGTGATGAAAGATGATCCAACAACATTACCAAAGGCTCGGAAACATGTTCGAAAGTAAGAAATGGTTCTGCAATACTATACCACTGATACTTACCATTTGAGCTAACTACAACATTACGTTGTCCCAAACAGGTTGTATTGGGTTCACAAATTCACTCAATTCTTCCTAATTCTACTCTTCTGGCGAGGTGTCATGTTCCGTTGCGAAACTGCCCGTCAACTCTGGTCATTCATGTTTGGAATGGTGTTGAGAATGACGAGAATGTTACCTATAGGAGATGCGATTTGATAAGTGTTAAATTAACTTAGCGCATCTTAACATTTTATCTTAGGATATCCTATTATTATGAATATGCTTGCCAGCGATATTTAAAAAAACTAAGGAGGAACCTAGCAGCACATCTTCCACGGATATGTATACAGATGGATGGAAATGCATCAAAATTTCATGTTACTTCTTCGTCAACACACACTGGGGGAGTGAATCTATTCAGATGAAACGTTTTTTCGGATGGGCGAGGGGGATCGAATGGGTTGGGTTAACGAATGTACCCTAGGGGTTTGTTTGGAGCGGCTCGTTTTCCTTTTCGCTCGTCTTTTGCTTGTGCCGATTCTTTGCCTCAAACACTGCAACTATTACTTTCAAGGACACTTTTCCCGGTGACCTTTTCGTTAACGAAATATTCTTTATTGTACCGTTATTTTGTCGATTATCTGGTGAAACGAACCCTCTTAAGTATATTATTTTATAAGCATTGCACAAACTGCACAAGACCCAGCCATACTTTTTTTTATTTGTGGAACGGGACATTTGATGTGATTTATAACCATTCCTTTATGAGGGCAAATATTTGCCTGGAGGAGACGATGCTGCTACCACTTGTTCTTTAACCCAACCTGGAACCCCCTGCCCCCACCCTGGAACAAACATACAAAAAAATATGCTCTCCATCACAAAATGAACACCTCCGTCCATCCATCTGTAATAGCTTTTCCAAGTGTGCACATTTTATAACAAATTTTTGTGTAGTTAGCGTTATTATATCATGTTTACTTTATGGGTAGCTGATAAACTTATAGAAATTATAAATATTCAAAAATGAAAATATAAAAAAAAATTCTCTCTTCGGAACCAAGAAAAAGTATCCTGTTGGTTTGTTCATCTGTGATTGTACCTTTAACTGGCATAGTATGCATAATTCATAAAAGTTAATAATAACAGTGCACAAGACCAGCAAGCTGGATGCCAACACAACAACGGTGCGTTTCATAATTGTGTTGCATTACCCCAACCTTACAGCGCCATATGCAAAACAGTCTGCTACCGTAGAATGATAAACAGATGAGAACAAGTTGATCGAGTGGCTATTACAAAATCCACAGTCAGACTTCCAGAAACTATTTAAATTTAATTAACAGTCATAATGCTTAGGGCGTCAATTAGTCGGGTCGCTGGGAAGCTTCCCGTTTATAGTAGTTCAGTGGCTGTTCCCCTCGTCAGGTCAAGTGCTGAATACCACACCACCCCGGGTAGATTGGGTTACAAGTATGTCAACAACGAAGAGGAGGATTTAAGCTTCAAGGGAATTACGGATAGGGCGGCAGTAACTATCTTTTGGACTGAACTATTTCGAGGTTAGTTAACCTACATATGATGAGAGTAATTAAACTTGGATAACCGTGTAATTTCTTATAACAGGTGCTGGTGTCACTATGGCTCACATTTTCAAGGAGCCGGCCACTATTAACTATCCTTTTGAGAAGGGTCCGCTGAGCCCAAGGTTCCGTGGAGAACATGCCCTTCGTCGATACCCGTCTGGTGAAGAGCGTTGTATTGCTTGCAAACTCTGTGAAGCCATTTGTCCAGCTCAAGCGATCACAATTGAGGCCGAGGAGCGCGCGGACGGAAGCAGACGAACGACAAGATATGATATTGACATGACCAAGTGTATATACTGTGGATTCTGTCAGGAAGCTTGTCCAGTAGATGCAATTGTTGAGGTGAGCTTCCAAATTATCTATCGGGTTTGCTGAGTTACTTTGTCGGAATAGTTCGCCTATGATTTACGCATGTCATGATGTGTTTTCCCGCAGGGTCCCAACTTCGAGTTCTCCACTGAGACTCACGAGGAACTCTTGTACAACAAAGACAAGCTGTTAAATAATGGAGACAAGTGGGAGCCCGAAATTGCTGCCAACATTGAAGCAGATCATCTTTATCGTTAAACAATAAGCCGGTGTTGTACGTTTGTTCAGAAACTATATTATTTTGTAGATCAACCGTGATCGAATACCGAAGTCAGATGCAGTTACATTTTGTAATAGTTACGGGAGGTTCCACATCATTGTCGAAGTCATTACCCTCGTGCGGCACCATACTATTTACTAGTGAAATGAATTTGTAACTGTTACAAGTTAATATCGTAGAGCTGGTCGCGCATCCTTGTAATAAATGTAAAATGGAATAATAATCACGGTTCCTGTTAGTTCCTCAACTAATTTCGCACCATATCGTATCCATGCAAATGCAAAAGCAAAACGACCCCGATGTAGTCAGTTTTTATAATTTCATTTTTTTTATTCTTTAAATCCTTCATTGCGTTTCTTTCTTTGGGTATGTCGTGCAAGCCTGAAACAACTTTTCAAAATTCAAAATAGACTACAAAAACTGCATACGTACAACGTACTCGCATAAGTATCTCATCTCTTATCTACAAAATAAAGTTGCTCACAGAAGAATTATTACATAAACTCTAAAAAAGCGTGCCCACGTAGCGGAACCACAATTTTGCTATTTTATAAAATAAACGAAGACAGGTCTAAATGAAGCAATCCTTAGGCTTCTGCAAAGAAGCTACAAATAAGAAAACGTAACCAAATAATATGTTTGTCTTGCTTCTATACACAACGCTAAAGGTTTCAAATCAGGAATGGTAAAAGATTACAACGCTATCTTGGAAAACTAAAAAAAAAAGTCGACAGTCGCCACGTTATCCTTATTTCGACACCCTTCACTGACTATTACCCATGAAAACGTTGCTAAGTAAATATACAAATGTGTTAAAATATGCCACACACCCAGACAAATCATTCTAACGGGCTGTTGTGTTTTCTTTACTTTAGCGGTACTTAACTGTCAAAATTGATTTTAAATAGAAGGTAACAGCAGGAATAATGAATTAAACTGGTTGTGGCGGAAGTGTAGCGTATAAATTATCTATCGTAACGTTATGGAACAGGAGAATGATCTTTGCTGGTGTGTGACTGTGAATGTTTTCATTGAAATAATCACAACGTTACATTTTATCATTTTCAGTTATTTCTCTCTCCATTACTCACCCTTGTAAACTGTCCGCCAAAGGTTATTATCTTTCTGTATCTTGACTACACAAGAATGAGTGATTTTATAAATTAATTAAACAGTTGATTCACTAACTCTACACATGATAACACACCTTACTTGCTCGTTTTGATGAGTTGCAGCATTAAATAATAATTGTAAGTGGTGGTGTGATATCAGGGTGACAGATAATATCACTTTAAAAAAAAGAACCCTTACGTATCTTATGATTTATAAATTAGCGATCATTTTATAGTTAATTATACAAGAAAAAGTGTTTGTTTCAGTTTTAAATTGTTTTTTTTTTAGCAAAGAAGAATATTTGTTTAGAATTATTGTATCAATGACTATGTTGGTGAGTTGGTATGTTCCTTTCCTCTCAAGACTTGACTTTCTTTTCTTTGGACATGCGTTTGTGGTAGTGTTGAGCCATGGCATTTGATTATGGAAATTACAAAGTATATCACCATGCCCATTACAAACTTCTCCAGGATGAATGCCACCATACCTCCCTCCTTTGAAACGAAAGAAACGCGATTAACGACAATTTTAGGTTGCTGCTAATATAACAAAAATTTTCAGCAAGAGAAGCCAAACTTACAGATGGAACATCAGACTCCTTCCGATTGTGAAGAGTTGACTTCTGATGGTTCATGAGTTCCACAAAAGGGCCGCTTATGATGGGTCCCAGCTTTGGCACCGAGTTCAGCAAATTCACCACTCTGTGAAAACACAATATTTACGAACGTTAACAGCCGCTGTACATGGTTCCATAACTAACTGAAAAACATTTTCTTGAGTTACCTGTTCAACAACTCCTCATTGAAAGCCAGAATGACGAAGGTCATTTGAAGATGCACCTTAACGACTGCTTTTCCAATGACAGTTGCCCCAAAGAACGTGGTAAATGGGACAAGAAAGTGTCCGCAGGTGATTCCAGCCAGGTCGAACAACGGGTTGGGAATGGATGCGCATGCAAGGATTCCCCAGAATCCGACCTTTTCCACTAGATCCTCCATCCAGAACTTGCCGCGATCCATGATGCTTAGCTTCGACGGGTCGAGGCGCTTTTTTCTTTGAAGGAGCTGGTTGAACTCTTCCATTTCTTCGTCATCTCCCATTCCCGAGATTCTCGCAGCCCGCGCCATAAAGTATGGAGGCAGTTCCCCAAGGGCTGTTCCAAATCCCCACATGAGAGACTCCCATCTAATTTTCCCAATAATATCTGACACAGTAACTCCGTCTGGATTACTTTCCTCTGGACAGAGTACCCTGTACAGACAAAACGACATATTTATGAGAACATACTTAAGCAGTACATAGAAAATAGGGACAATTAGACTTACTGGTCGGGGTAGGGTGGGCGTGGGAATTGTACAGAGCTGCATTCCTGTGCGGCGAGAGTGACTTTGGCAATGAAGGGCCCTAAATAGAGAAGAAAGGTATGAAGGCCCGTCCCGAGGCCGACTGAGGACAGAATACCGAGAAACACCCAGTAGGAGTACCACGCAATGTCTTCCTTAATTTTTAGAGACTTGGGATCTTCCTTTAGAAGCATGAAGTAGGCGCCGTACACAATTCCCAACAAAACTAACAGAATTAGGGCGCGTCTGTACAGAGGTATCGATCGCTTTCTTGGGTCGTACAGAGACATTGCAAATTTATCCCTAGCGTCTACTATCGAACATGGAATTTCTCGAACAAAATAATACAGAGTTTGAAACGGACGTCGCCATAGGGTTATCTTAGACCTATCATCATCTCCTCCACCGCCTCCAGGCGAAGTCGAATTGGACGACGAGGATAACGATTTTTTCAATTTCCTCGTCATCTCCCCGCTCCCACTGTCTTGTCGTACTTTTTCTCCTCGGTGGACACTGTTTGTGATATGGTGAGGAGCGTCAGGCTCGGCGTCTGAGGAGGACGACGTTTTCGATGACTTTCCCCCTCGCTTGGTATTGTTATTCATGATTCTAGTTTGATGAGCCTTTTCCTCTTCCCGTTTCAGTTCCTCCAACTTTTTCACCTGTCAACACAAAGTCAAGCAAATTTATTACTCAGGTAGGCACATTTATCTCCTGTCCGTCCAATTACTCTAAGTTTTAGCTCACGACACTAAAAATAGCAAACTATTTTAGCACACGTACGAACTCTAAACAAACTGCTAGTAAATTTTCAACAAAAAAAAAATTGTAGAGTGAGACGTACAAAAACGCAAAATATAAGATCAGACTATACGTCACTTTCACAAACAAGTAATCATACTGATTATGTACTTCTGCAAGTATCAACAAGTAGTAACTCCTTTTTAATGGTTGGCTGCACCTGCCCACATTCAACAAATATTTGCTTAACTGCCTCTCATTTCATTCACATTCGCATCTCCGTCCATTATGTGTTAACAAACAATACAGCTTTTTATCCTAAGTGTTT
>VICI01001980.1:0-18884 GCA_019593645.1 Akabosia matsudoensis | reverse complement strand
CAACAACGTAAAAATGATTTTTCAGTTGTCAGTTGTCTTTTGTAGCTAAAGATAAAAATAATATTAACAAGATAAAAACACATTTTTTCGTTTCCTCTTCCATATTCTCTTCTCCATGCCTGTACACAGGTTTCCAAAGCACATGACAATGACAAAAAATTACGGACAAGACAAAGTTGAGGGGAGGATTCCCCCTAAAAAAATATGCATGAATCATTTTTTTTCTCTTCTTCTTCTGTAGCACCACATGTGCACCTTATTTTCTTTTCCCCCTGTTTCGGAACGTGTGTAAAAAGTGTCTATAAAATCTTTTTGAGCTTTGAAAATTTCTTTCAAAGTGACTCCACCAAACAAACTTTTTTTTTTCTTTTGATTTTCTTTTTGTCAAGAAAATATAAGGGACACAGTCTTTCTTATACATTTACATATTTCCTAAAAGGATTTTTGAGGGGGATAGATTTTTTTTTCTTGTATGACATGATAATGATGACTATTTTAACATATGGCTCGTGCCACATTTTCATCTGCAGTTGCTCAAAAGGATATTATCTTACTTTTTTCTTCTTCTCGGTGGTGATTTTCTTTTCCATTTTGACAAAAAATTGCCCCCTTTTACATGGTTCAAAACTTGAAAACAAGTCGACCGAAGAAAAAAAAAAGAAGTTGTCTGGAAGGATTTTTTTTTTGAAAAAAGAGAAACCCAAAACGACGGTAAGAATATAGCCATGTCCAATTTAGTTTATTAGGGAGCGTGCCTGCAATAAAATAAAATTGTTTGGTGAATACTACTACGACTACCCTCTTCACCACCAGGTCATACCGGGATTTCGATGAAGAGAAGAAAAAAACCTGGGAGTGTGTGTGGCAAACTAATAAAAATTTTCGGGAAAGAAATTATTTGGGAGAAAAAAGTGTGTCTGGTTTTCCTCTCTAGACCTACTGGTCATTACAAACATTAGTGTATAAAACTGGTTGTAAATGAAATCATGTACTTTACAAATTTATCGTTTTTTTCATATGGAGTTGGTTAAGAGCTTTTTTCCAACAAAATATTGGTTTGATTGAAATAAAGGAAAACTGCGGGTGTTGGAGTGTTGAAGATGAAGGAGAGACACCAGAATGGGTGAGGAAGAAAATGAAATGGTGCCAAAAAAGTAGTCTGAAAATGATTATTCGGGGTTTTGAATGATCGGTGGCCATACGTGCTGCTGGTGGCTCTGACGAAGCAGGAGGAAAAGTGTTTTTGCCTATTCATCAAGTTGTTATTCAAGAAAAGAAAAAAACAACTACCTTGTTACCATATCTCCTAAGTTAGATAAAAAGGGAAGCCACTTTGATGAGGATTGCAGAAAAACGTTTTCCGGTGGTGTCTGTTATGGAATTATGACACATGGGGTTCCGATTTGATTCAAGATGGGCGAGCATGAGAAAACCAGGCTGGGGTTTGGGGCAGTAATGAATTTCACAGTTTCATAAAGTAGGATTTTTACGGGGAAAGAGTTAAATAGATAGAATTTATTTTATTATCACGTCACAATTCAAGGCAACAAGAATAAATATGAAAACATAGGTAGCACAGTGGAATGAAGAAGTTTTCTTGGTAGGGCAAAAAAAAACAATGGTTTCTTTGAAGGAATTTTAAAATCCGTCATCACAATGAGCTTGGTAACAATAGTAACAGTATATGTCGTTGGCGATTTTGTGAGGAATTACGGCAGCGTCATTGCAAAAACAGCAAATCGCGACAGAATCAAGATTAGTTTTGGTTGACGAAGAAGCCTCTAGAGGTGGTGTGTTGGTACGGAGAGCTTTGCCCGGTTGTTTTCCAAGGCAATTTTGAAATATTTTACTGGCCGACTGTCTTACTTTGTGTAGCTCAATCATTGGTAATATTTGAAGGAAAAAATCCTGAAAGAATTAGATAAAATGATCCTGTGTATTAAGATAAAAATTGTGTGAATTGAAAAGGACATGCAATTCAACGAAAGTGAAATTTTACTGCAAACTGATGCCACAAAAGCTCTCGTATTTGGTAAATATAGCTTGCAGGTGACCCCTGGGGTCGATGTTTTGACTCTATAGGTAGTTCCAGGACTCTCGTCGCTATAGTTGGGTACCGGTTCTGAACGAGGAAAAGACAGAAGTTGATCACAGACATGACTTTGACCAATCCTTCAGCAAACATTAAAGGTGCTCGGATCTGTAAATAAAATTTTAAAACATAAAACGTTCGAAATCAATACAGAGGGGGAGGACGAGACGACGATACTGTTGATTGGAATTACCATTTGTACTACTGCTGACTCACGAAAGGACTGAATTCTTTCGACAACATATGGAACCACTGCCTCCAAGAGGAACAAATATTTTAACTTGGGAGTCACTTGAGCGTATTTTATTCCCAGAAGTTTTTGACCTAGGGTTGACCCTGTTGCAGTTGTCATCTTCCAGATGGCAAACTTGACGAGAACATTGATTTCTGGGGAACATTTTTGAAGCTTATCAATGCCCTGGAATGAAACAAAAAGTGTTAAAATATTCTGTCGCGGAACGGACCTACGATCAGGCAACTGTAGCTACAGTTGCATAATACATACTAATCTTACCACAAATGTATTCAGTAGTCCGGTAACTTCCTTCTTTAGGAAGGCCAAAAACGCCTCATCCAAGCTCACAGCGTCAAGCTTTGTTATGCGAGACGCAAAGTCAAACATATTTTTTGTGACAACTAGTCCACAACTATTCAATAGTTTACTGTTAAAGACAATTTAAATCCACAACTGAATTTACTGAATAGTTTCCTATGATTCTCTAACCATTCCTAAGTCAGTTACCGTGTAAGATAAACATAACTGTCTAGCTTACCATGATTTCTTGTAAATATTATGACCTGCTGACATGGTTCATTGACTTGTCTCAGTTGCCTCACACATGATGGAACAAAAAATGACAGCAGGCTTAAATTTTTGATCCCGGTCTTCTCGCGGGCTTTGGTTGCATATATGGGTCCGGCATGGGCCAATAACATGTAGACGCTGAAAGCCCAAATGATACTAAATCATTGAAATTGATTGAGATGCTTAAAAAAGTTTATTGCTCATTTTTAAATTCTTGCTAACTTGATAACCAGCTTTATTTCTACAGGTTTTTTTGCACATATTAACAAATGAAAAAATAATCATCTCTTTGCGTACACCTTTAAAACTAATAGCACACTCATACACATACACAATACACACATATAACAATTTATTTAAAGCGACTTAAGTTTACTTAAAATTCCATGTTTTTAAAGTTGGATGTTTTGTTTGGGAGTGGCGTACTCAGCTCTGTACAAACTAGCTTTAGACCTATACTCTGACTCTGTGTCTTGTGGAACTAATACAATCGGTTGGAGGGCTCCCATGCCTCCCATTGTTGACCTTTTCGTCGATGCGTATGAGTACGTAACAGATGGAGTCGGGCCAGAGTCGGTTCCATAATAGTATCCTCCGCGCGGTGGAGGCGGATAGCCGTTGAGTCCTGAAATGCTATGAATTTTGCGGGTTGTTCCAGAACTAAACTCGTCGCTGAGTTTTACATGTCGGGATCCCAGTACGAAGCCCAGAACGGCTAGCACGGCACCGTCAAGAACGCCAATTATTGCGAGCACATACGCCCAACGGATTGTGCAGCTGCCAAGAAACCAGCGGTCGGCTTGTGGACCGCAAGTAAGTTTTACTTCTGGAGCGTCAAGTCCTGCTGGGAAAACGACCAATCCGACCCCTGAGCAAGTAGCTGGAAAATATGTCAAAGGAAAAAATCATTTAAGCATTGTTCTTCTAGTGTCAGGTAAGATAACATAAATACTATAGAGCATCATATCATGTCTTTTCGATAAGTACCTGCCAAAGTTTGCATCATAGCTATTATAAAATATGCCTGTCTTGCTGGAGCGCATATAAACAAAATCAATCCAAACACGGAGAGAATCGCGACAATCGCTGCAATCCCAACGAAAACCGTAGCTACTCTAAATGCTGGGTTAATGATTGACGAAAAATCGTCCAGTCTTCCTCTACAAATAAACTCGGATGTTGTCGACTGTTCTGTCATGACTGACGCCACGGCANACTCGGATGTTGTCGACTGTTCTGTCATGACTGACGCCACGGCACAGTGCCTCCACAGTCCAAAGTAACCTGAACTCGCGGGAGACCTCGCACCAATCCATTGCGGCTGGATAAACACTACCAAAGTTATTATGGCATAGCAGACACTGAAAATTCCCCATAAAAAGCCAATCGCTGCAATAAAAACCAAAAGAATTGGATCAGTTAAATTTACTAATGAAATGAAACGACATTTTTACTGACCATGGTCTACATTTACCTTTTGAGTTTTTCACGTACGTAGCGGCCATCAACTGGTCACTATGAACGTACTCCACCTTGGACGCCATGATTTCTCAGAACCTCCAAAAAACAACGCCGTGTTCCGCTTCTCATGCGCTGTCTATTAGCCGCACGCTATGAACAATCATATCACAAAAAAAATTCAAAATCATTTCTTCTTCTCATCGAAAACCGTAATGTTCGCGAGTACAAGCCAAACAGTAATATTTGTTTAATGAGAAAGTTGATGACAAGTAATTAATATGTATCAAAGACAAGTTTCAAACCTGGTTTTTTATCCTTAGTGCTATATGCTTCAGGCTATAAAATCTTCGAAGTTTTTTGGCGAGGAACAATGCAAAATAGCAGGATGTCTCATAATTGCATATTGCACACTTCGGCGCACTCACACTCACACGCACACTCGACTCAAGTGATGATAGTGTCGTTCTCTTGTGTCTTGAGATATACCTATGTCGCATGTGGCATCTGCCCAACCAAAAAGACTTCTCTCAACTTCTGGGTTGACACACTTTTAGATCTTTTAAACTTTTCGTCCCTTTATGTCACTTCCCGATTAGAAACTGACACATGTCAAAAACTGAAGACTATCAACACAAAAACAACAATTTATATCAATTAGATTCATAACAAAATTATATATCATTGAAAAATACCTCACAAGAACCAATTTTTCGATTCTTAAGGATCCCGATATCAAAATTTTATTTATTCAGTTCATAACAAGGGACCACGATCTTTATTTTGACGCACAAAAAAAGTTCATTCATTTACGAATTGCTTCAAAATCAAATTTGTCTGCCTAACAAGCAATCCCTGCAATTGCCCAACTGACGACTGTCACTATCTCACAAAAAATGGTTTGACAACTATCCACGGTCATTTTTGTCTCCCTTTCAAACATATTTTTTCCTAGCAGATAAGCTTGTGAATGCAGCCATAAATATTAAATTTATGCAATAATCTTTGGAACTATAAATTTATGAGGCATGTGCCATCAATTATCTCCCAACAAATTCACAAATACAACTACGCACCAGCTCAAATTTAAGTATTCCAAACAATTGATTCTGTGCTGGGACTTACTGCGCATTGTTTAGCATCGTGCGAAGTTTTCTGCGAGATTTCTCCTCTGGCTATGTACTTATAAGATCAATTTTTTGTGTGTGAATGTAAAACAAGCTATTAATTAGGATACTTTTTCTGTTACTTAATACAAAGTACACTGATACCTCCTTAAGAATCGAATTTTGTTACACTTGATTAGTATTTTCATATCACTTTCCGAGCTAACTGCGCTATTTTAAAAGTCTTACCGTTGTTGTACATTAAAAAAATGTTCACCCCTTTTTGCGCTAGTATACCTGAAAAAAATTTGTCCCGTTCACTTTAATCCAACTTCCACATTCACAGGAGCAGTCCTCATTGTTCGTTGATAATCTATTTTATTGTCAGCACAATACTACAAAATTGCATCACAATTGATAACTCCAATCAAATCTGATCGCTGCTTGTTCTCTGCACTAATAAAACATTTAAAGTGTGTACGAAGCACTTACTTTTTTAGTGAATCAATCGACAAAAAACTACCTCCCCCATGGGAGTATATCTTGTAGTATATCTTGTAAGAAAAAAAGTTATACTCACTAAAATACTTAACTATTTTAAATGTAAATAAAAAAATGTAAGCGAGCAATGGTGTCACGTTAGGAAAAACGAGTTCGTCTTGCAAAGGTTCATTATGACAACAAGGGGGTGACGTTGTTTTGAAAAATGCGAACAAGCAAGAATTTTTTTCTTCTTCTTCTCTTTCGAGCGTAAGTGAACCAAACAAGTAAATAACTGCAGTCACCCTAGTAAACTTATCATTATAATTTGCCGTACACTACTACTGATGGATGTCTGAAAAAATTGAAATGATATAGCAAATTTGTAATGGTGAGCATGGCTAAACCCGAAGCGTCTTACGCTAATGCATACACTGTTTAAAACGTCTTTCAGTTTAAAGTGTGCAATAGCTTAGTCAAGGTTTTCCTGTATGCTATAAAAACACACTGTCAGTCGGCAAAGACAAAAAAATCAGTAAAGAAAAATGAAGTGAAGTAGACAAACAGGTCTAAATAAGAAGAGTAGGTTGTAGGAGTAACAATCTTGTAGAGTACTGACTGTAAGGATTGAAAATATAATGTAAAAGAGATAGGCCCATTGTTGATACGGAACAAGATTGTTATGCCTTAAAGGTTTTTTTATATGTGAGAAAAAAAGTAAGAAAGAAAAAAAAACAGAGCTGAAGGTATTGTATGGTAATATGATATTAAGAGTTTTAACTCCTTGTTAGAACCAACAATGATATGAACGCATATCTCTGCACAAAGTTAAATGCATCGCAACAGGCATAGTCTTAAAAGTCAAATTCTTAACATTGCAATGATATAAAGCAAATAATCACAAGAATAAAAAAATATGCAATCTTACGTATGTACTACAATAGTACTATCGTTTACCATGAGTTTAACTGTTGAGAGAAAAAAAGTAAGACATTCTCTTTTTCAGCCTAATTGCGAGTGTCTTAAAAATTGAATGAAGATTTATATCCTTATGCATCTGTACATGCAATTTGCAGAGTAAACCCCGTAACGAAAAATATTGGTTGTGGTATCTCGCGTCCATTAAAAATGCGAAAGTTTTTTTTCCTTCTGCAGACTACTACCATGTTTACTATTTAGTACATGTAAAAATGTTCTGTAAATCATTTTTGCGGACGTTTGATGAAGGATTAAGACAATGCCAAAAGATTCCGTTCTCTTTTCAATTTCAATGCAACTCCAGCCAGTTGAATTGCTACCGTCTACTTCAACAGGTAGTTGCTTAATATTTGCGAGTCATGATTTTGTAATCTTGGAAAAATGAAACGAGAAAAAAAAACAATTTTAGGGTTGTGGCTCTTTAATGGTTTAATCAACAAGACGCACGTTTATTCCAGCACGCTTTTGTTATCGTATTGATGGCCAGTCATGCAAAAATAAATTAAATAAAAAACACGCTTCAAGTGGTATTTACATTGTGATGAGATGAGTTAAAATCATGCTACTGCACTTTAATGTCCAACGAAACCGTTGGGTTTAGTGGATCAGGCCCTTTAATTCAATTGGAAAGTTTACTCTGAACGCATATCAGGAATATGACCATTACTTGAGCAACAAACTGTTGAATATTTAAAATTCATTAGAACATGCCATGAGTTCAATTGAATGAAGTACTTATTTTTGTCGTATATTGGTATTTGACTGACCTGTGCCAAGGTTTCAATGTTTAACGGAAGTATCTTGGCTCTGATGTCACAGAAATTCCTCGAAATCAGAAAGTTAACGATTATGCATCCGTTTTGGTTTTGTCTCGATGAGACAGCTTTAAGACGGGTCAATTGATTAAAAGATGACATCTGAAAAAAGAAACCCTATAATTTTTTGTATGAAGTTGTCCATACAATGTGCAGGACAACATATCTCTACCTTCAATGCAAATCCAGCCCCACATCCATAAATAATGGCAAATGTACAAATGTACTCAATCTCGTAAAGCTTACTCCCCAATTTCCCGTTTGTTACGAGCATGTCCAGTTCGATGGAGTACCACATTAAGTAATTAATGACATAACAGAGGAGAACATATCCGTATGTATCGTTGTGTAGCCTTGATATCCTGGAAATTGTCATGTACAACTTGAATGTGTCATTTGTTAGATGTCCTTTTCTATGGATCTTCAAAGGGATCAATTGTTTCGAAACCGTTGCTGCAAAGTCCACGCTAATTAGCCACATTGGTATGATACTTGTCATCAAGTAAAGTTCAGAATACATGTCTCTGAGTCCTCGAACCGCATAAGCTCCGGTATAGAATGTGATAAGTAGTATGTTTAGAAAATTTGGTTGGTCCCTTGATAAAGAAGTTTCATTGCTTGAAGATTGCCAGAGGAAAATTTTGCGGGCATATTTCATAAACGAGTAGTAATCAAAAGCCAGATTACTAAAGGAGAGGAGTGAGTTGCTCAAAGAAATCACGGTGACAACAGCCATAATTGTTTTCAAAACACCGGATGAATATAACTATTAGTAAAAGTACAGCAATAGATCGGTTTCTGATTGAAGGCTGAATGAAAATGCCATATTCCCATTTAGCACTTACGAATTTCCTAGTTGAGCCAACGTTTCCAGCGTTACTTGGTCCATACCTTGAAGAAAATCGCTCAAGCTTGTTCATAAATGTCAGAATTTTCTTGCTTTTTGAGTATTGTGAGTTAATCACTATAAAAACCAAGTTGATATAGATGCAAGCTTCAATTACACGCAAATAAAAGATAGGATTATTTCCGCCATTGTCTTGGCTACGCTGAAGTAGAACCGTGACACGAGTATAGAAACGTTCAATGATCAAATAAACAAATAGTCCAGAGAGTATATGACAGGTTAACTACTTGAAAGAGAATCAAAATTTATTTTTACTATCTTGTGAATCTTATTTTCATTGAAAATGGTAATTCATACCCTTTGGAGCCACCATTGGTGCTTTAAATACTTTCCACTTGGATTTCGTTTGATGTTATAAGGGATACAGCAGAAGTAGTAGGCAAACTGATGATACACGTGGATAATTTTTTGATAGTTTATTGCTTCCTCTGATGATAATTTAATGTACATTTTTTTCGTTGAGTAGTTAAAAATATTAAAAGCACTTGTTAGAATGGACTGAAGAATGACAAGTTAAATTAAAGAGGACATTTCAAAAACTAATTACGGCTATCACGTGAGTCCGACTGTAAATCAACGGGGAATATACAATAAGGGAACTTTCTCACGCCGCTGTCAGGTGAACTTGTTCATCCGCCGTAAATAGTGTCAGGACGTATTATAACGCGTGAAAAATAGTATGAATGCATTCATGATTATAACACGATGTGACGGACGATATAATCAAAGACTGTCGGGTCTTTTCACGCCAACGCATTCACAATTCCCTTTTCCATGCACCATAAGTAACTATAATTGGAGACCTTCACATTGATACATATAATTTCTTGTGTGTACATTACAGAATGTTTGATAAGAATCTACTCGACACGGGATGAATGTTTGAAACTTGTTAATGATGACCATTTCTCATATTTGACTATAATTGCATGAACTTATGTCATGGTGATAGGTAGCCGTAGGTGATGGATAAAAAATAAAAGTACTGTGAACAACGAATGGAGACAGACATAACTTTATTGTTCGACAGTATTTGTTTTGTTACATACATCAGGCATGTAAACATTGTTAGGTCTGGATATATTCTAACTTTGAACAAATATTTTGGACAACATTTCGTAACAATGTCATCTCGTCTCTTTGTAGTATGTCGGCTAATAAATAGCCTCGTCGTCTCTTGAAGAGGACAACTTACTTTGGACGCATATCAAGAACACAACCATGATTTGTCCAACAAACTAAAAATAAAAAGTTTTGCATAACCAAGTTGAAAGACATATATGTACCATGATAATTTTTAGAGAAAAGGGATTTGTTGAACTTTAAGGAATAAAGACCGTTTACCTGAATCAATGAATGCAGCG
This sequence comes from Akabosia matsudoensis, assembly GCA_019593645.1. Taxonomy (NCBI): domain Eukaryota; kingdom Metazoa; phylum Arthropoda; class Collembola; order Entomobryomorpha; family Paronellidae; genus Akabosia; species Akabosia matsudoensis. The sequence continues at coordinate 8,879 of VICI01001980.1, read as the reverse complement.
TGATTGGAAGTGCAGACGCTTTGATTGATGCAAAATCGTTCACGTACCAGTGGGAAATCAAATTTATCTTGTTATCAGTGAAGCGGTTTGAAATATTGGAACAAGTCACAAACTGCTTTAAACTTGACATCTTTAGATACCAAAATTGAATTACAATCATTATGTGGAATCAAGTAAAATTTTCAAATGAAACTTATCTACCTTGAACGAAAAATGAGCCCCAAGTCCATAATTAAGCAAAAGCGTAGATAAGTACTCCAAATCATAAAGCTTTTCACCCGCCGCCACTGGTATGAAAATCCTATCCAGTCCAATGGAGTGGTACACGAGGTAAAAAAGAAAATAAGACATTAAAGGGTATCCGAAACATTTGCTAAATGACCTGGACAACGCTGATATCTTCTGATATAGATCCACTGAACATAGAGTAATCCTGTTGTCCAGTCCCTTATTGAACTTTGCAATTTGCATTTCGTGCGCGATAACTTGCTGAAATTCATTGCTAACAAGCCATAGTGGTAAAATTGAAACGAGAAAAAAGAACTCCGCGTACAAATCACGGACATTCACCAGGATCTCAAAGAGAACGCCCGTTATCAAAAGAAAGTTGTCAATTGAGGAATTATTGGTGGGTGCATTTATAAAAAATGTGTCATAGCCGTATCCCAAAGCTTTGGCTTGGTTGAATTGGAAGTTAATGTAGATAAGGAAGTTGAGGGCCCCAATCGTTGTGAATAGAACAGCTAAACAATATAGGAAGCGAGTAGTAGACACCTAAATATTAGGCAAATGCAAAAACCTTGTAATGGATCATCGGAATAGTACAAAAGGTTTGTAATATTGGAATAATAATTTCATACCCATTTAGGTTTCATAACTTGATGTTTCGTAGAATAGCTATTGAGTTGGTTCAGGTACTTGAGTATACTATACCCTTTAAAGGATTGTGCATATATTACAGAAAGCGAGTAGTTAACGTAAGCCGAAGACTCAATTATTCGAATGTACAGAAGTGGATCGGTCCCATTCGTATGAGATTTTTCGTACAATTCTTTCCAACGACTAAGGCTTCTGCGGATTATGTATAAGCAGTACCAAATGGATACGGCAAAACACAAAATCTGGAAAGCGGGTATTTTAAAATTACATCTACTTGATGCCATATAAAGTACAAGGTTAATTTTCAGTAATTAATAGCATATTTTTTTTAGTAAAAATGTTATAATCACCCTTTGAGGTTTCCAGTGAATAACCACGTAGTTTCCATTCTCTAACTTTAGGAATCTGTAAGGAACACAACACATGTAGTACGCAAATTTGTAGTAAACTTCAACAATTTTGGAATATCGGCTGTTCGCAAGTTCGTCGTTGTAGAATTTCTTCATCTTTTGGTCATCAATTCCAAATTATATAATTGTCTGGAAGGGTTTAGAAAGGCAAGATCTTTGGTTATCTAGTCTACTACTGGAATACTGGAAAAAGTTCACAGTAACAAAGGATGATGAACACTGAACACGATTTCAAGTATCCTGAGATACCCCCCGATACTCGTACGAAATAGCAAAATGAATCGCCTCTTTCATTTGTTCGTCCTCGCATACGTAGATAACAAGGCCAAATTTTTGGACAAATTAGGCATTCTAAGACCTCAGAATTGAATGTTTTTGTATGTGACAAGTGACAAGGAAAGTTTGGGAAAATATTATACCTTAAGAAGAATGTGCGTAGTAATTGCAAACCAAATATATTTCAGTTTACACCTTATCCAAATACCAGACAATTTCTAGTCAGCGTATTGACATGTGATATGTACATTCAAAGGGTACGTCATTCCATCTATTCTGCATTCTATTCCTATTGAGAGCTTGTCAATTAACAAGTGGTTCTTTCGGCAGTTCTAAACTAACATTTCTCCAACAACTTCAGAGGGAACAACAAAGAGTTCTCGTAATTCAAATACTGAATAGGCATGTCAGTCGAAATATTGAATTTTCATAGACTATAAAATCACCTTGATAAAATTAATACAGCACTTCCCTAACTAACATTATTTCATATTTTATCATGTGTTGAATAGCGTTTCGTTGCATTGTCTACAGTCTAGTTTTCAATAGAGTTTGAAATGAATGTCTGACTGAACTGTCTTCCACAAAAGGTATAATTTACTATCACTACGCTTCTATGAAGTAAAACGGAAGAACGTATCGAATGTTTACATTTTGTTCCAAAAATGCCATCAAAATGTTGAGACGTGACGAATATCAGTTGTCATTCACTTTGTTTCGTTGTCTAATAAAATTTTGATGCTGGTTTGCTCACGATCATGCGTCATTGTAGCGTTAGTAGCGCAACGTTAACATACCTAAGTAAAATGTTCAAATCGCATATGTCTCAAAGAGAGCCGAAAGCTACCATGATCATCTCAGAAATATTCCACAGAATCATGTAAAATCCTCGAAACATATTACACATTTTCATATTATTTGTGTTGTGCACCATACCATTTCCGGAAGTCAAAAAATCGCCGAACTTATCGAGTCCATACCTGGAAGCTACAGAAGGTAACCTCAACACTGACTTGTTAAAGAACACTAAATCAGATCCGTTTGTATTGTTTCGGCATTGACCACTTCAGATAGGCTGCTATGCAACATCTCTCTTGTACGTTTTTATTATCTGGAGGCGCTGGTTCAACCGTTACACTTCTCTCGTCACCCAAACCAGAATGGCAGGCTCTGGGAATAATCCCGTCTTGTACCTAGAATTATTGGAAGGAGCAGCTTATGTTAACTATGTCTTGGCTGTAACCCTTAGGGTAACGTTTCACGGAAAAAGCATTTTGCGATTTCTCAATAAAGTTTCTCATACCACCCCAACGAATTTCCAAAATAGATTTGTCATAACGCACGTAAAAGTTTTAGCTTTAGTTGTAACTCTTATAGCTTTACTTAATTCCTTAATTTATAGCAATTTTAATTTTGACTACTATGCATACTTGCAAGACGCAATTGATGTGTTTTTATGGCGACAAGAGACAATTACAACAAAAAATGTTCAATATGATCTAGTCGTAATAGCCCATGCGTTTATTGGAGCTCTTCGTGATTTGCGTGATATGTACTCAGAACTGTTTTTCATTGTAGGAATTATCACTTTATATTTTGCCAGCAAAGATTTTGAAAGAGAACAGCATAGATTAGATGAATTTGTCAAACGTAGTAAAACTAGCGAAATAGCTGTTATTGTCTCAAATAGTTACCAAAGTTACAAAAGAATAGCCTGCCTCTCACGCAGCTTTAGTGAAGCTCACGGATACGCGTTATTCTCCTATTTAGCCTACTATTTGCTGTATTATTCAATAAAATTGGACACTTTATTTGCTTCTGGAATATTTGGAAAGAAATTTTACATTTTGGAGTATTTTGGAACTGTCACTGCTGTGTATGGTCTTGGAATGCTATTTTCTGATAAGGTAAGACTATTCCTGTATTGACGCATAGCAAGATACATAATAATATGTATCATGTAAATCTTCTATTTTTTACGGAATTAAGATGCATGCGATGAAGATATTCACTAATAGAATCGAAGTTTCCCGAACCCTTACCAAATACCAGAGCCACTTGCTCAGCCACTGGTACACTACAGACTTTGTCGCTATAAAAGCTAAAATTGTGCCAATCACTTTTGCCACATTTACTCAGGTTAATGGACACACTGTTTTCACATACAATTAATCCTCTTTCGTCGTAAATTAAAAAATTTAATCAGTTGATTATTTCGATTTTCAGTTTGTTGCTCAGGTAATGGTTACATTCCTCATTTGCGTCCAGAGTAAACTATCTCAAATCTCAGGCTAAAGCAAATTGACGATCGTGCATAGATGGATTTTAGGAGTAGACCTAATTTAAACTCGCTGAATAAAGAAACACCTGAATATCTCTGTTGTTACATTCTTTTTGTTGAAACTATCTAGTGAGCATTATAATTTGGTTCATCTGATGTTCACTCTCGGTCAACATGATACTTCCGGTGGAAACACAAGTTTTCCATCACATGCATACAATGCATATGAAATCTCACCACAGATAACACCTCACAATTATTTTGCATCCAAACCAAATAAACTCAGACTTTTTCCAGGCAGTCGTTTTGGAGCCTTCATAAGTTCATAGACGCAAAAGATGGACTCAAATTTTGTAAGCCCGTTCAGATGCTTAAAAAAGAGACGCACATTAGTTACCCTAGTGCTATTTGGTTTGCTAGTGCTGATTCTCCTCTTTCTTTACCTTTACCGTGAAATTGTTGTCAAACCTGGGATATTTGAAGTGCTCAGTGCTACACCGAAACCATTAACTAGCTTGAATACTTTGTCGAATTGGTCAAAATCATCTGCCGATTCTTTAGTGTCCTTTAAAGAGGAAGACATACATAAAAATGCGAAGTTGCACTTACTTAAAACATTGGTACATTGACATCAAAGAAGAACTGGTTACTTACAACTTTACTGGGATAAGTGACCCTCCAAACTTAGCATCTTTACAAATAAAATACGGTGGGGATCCTGTTAAAGCTGTGATTTTTGCAACATGGAGGTCTGGATCCACATTTCTTGGCGATCTTGTGAGCTCCCACCCATCAACATTTTACCATTACGAACCTCTCCTTCATCTTGGTGTTCATCAAGCCCGGGGACAGTACCAAACCCGAGGTTTACATGTAATTGAACAATTACTTGCTTGCAATTACTCCGATATTCCAGAATTCAACGAGTGGCAGTCAAATGTTAGCCATGAACGAAATCAGCAAAATAAACGGCTCTGGTTGTACTGCCAAAAAGATCGGAGAATTTGCGAAGACCCTGACTTTGTTGGAGAAATGTGTAAAACGTTTCCGTTTTTGAGTATGAAAACTGTTAGAATGCGGCTTACCACTGGAAAGGCTCTTTTGGAGAATGCCAGCCTGAGGAATATAAGAGTACTGTTGCTTGTGCGAGATCCTGAGAGCAATCATGCACTCCAGAAAAGGGCGAGACTGGTGCGCTCGAGGGGAAGATTGCACGGACCCGGAAATACTCTGCAAAGACATGGACGAAGACTGGAAGCAGGCCAAGCTACTCCGAGATTTGTATCCGAATAGGTTTATGTGCGGACTCAAATGCAGTTTTTAAAAATGGAGCATCTATATTCATTCGGGTATTTTCAAACAAAATATTTTTTTACAGGGCTATACGTTACGAAGATTTATCGCTGCATCCATTTAAAGCTGCGAAGAAGATTTTACGATTTTTCCATTTCCAGATGCATCCCGACGTAACATACTTTTTGCAAACTCATACTGTCAAAGCTCACGGTGGAATGACAAGCACATACAGGGACTCTTCAAAGACGCCCTTCCATTGGATCGAGGACACATTTCGGGACAATAAAAGTATAGCTTCAAGAAAAATTGAAACAAATTTACAACTGAATACGATTGAGACGGCATGCGCAAGTGCTTTACAACATTGGGGCTATGAGCTACTTCCAGAAAATCGCAAGATGATATCAACATGGAAGCCATTGAAGCAACCGCCGTGGCCAGAAATGTTTATTTATTAAGAGACTCTAATAGTTATTTTCCACACTTTTCTTGATCAATTAATTTCATTAAGGGTATCACAGTAATTAAATTAAGTCCTGAGAATTATCCGAGGTTATGTCGTAAAGGCAATGGGCAAGCGCTCCACTGGGTTCGTCCCCTGACATTAATGCTACGGCAATTCGGGTCTCGAAGGGCTTAAGTGCACTAAAAAATACACAAAATAAACATTAAACTTCATTGAAATGATGAAAAAAAACTTCTGAATAGAAGTGGGCTAGAATATATTTAATTTTTGTTTTTCAACTTACATTCGCGCTTTCTTCGATGTTTTCGTCACTTGTTTCAAAATAAGCGCAACCAAAAACCGAATACTCCGTGTAACAATGTTATAACTCGGAACCCCAACTTTGTCTGTACAAGCTAGAAAAGCAACTAGAAGCTTCAATGAGTGTGGAACATTCAACAATAATTCGCAGCCCTGTTCATTCCTGCGTGTTACAGTGTAAATGCACTCCAAACAAAGCAGTTTAACGATAACTTCTGGATCTTTGGCTAATTTGGTGCAAATTTTCAACAGTAGTCCAGATGTCAAAACGATTCTTGGGCTCTTCAAAGTTGCCAGCCCACTGATTGTCTCCATGGATCCAGCGATCTTTAATCTGACGGTCGATTTCATTAGCGTGGTCGTTACCAGATCCCAAATCATTCCATACATGTGCAACAGTGTCGAATCGCATTCCACTTGAATGCTCACCGAGCTAGTCGACCAAGTCTTAAACATGCTTCCGAGCATGTCATACGCAAAACTTGTAAATGTACTGTACTGGGACTGGACAGCGAGCAGTAAAAATCGCAACAACGCCCGACTTTTTAACATAGTTGCCGCATTACCTTTCGCCATGCTAAAGTTTCTTAGTACCTGACCTACTTGTTGAATTCTTGCCGTGATACGGTCAATGTCAAAACCATGTTCATTTGGAGAAGCGCTTGGAGCGGAAACAGCTCCAGGGTGTTTGTTTTCATTGTTCTCGTCGAACTGCACGCAGCATCCCACACAACATTTTTTACTTGTTTTTGCTTGATCAGACTCTTCTACAGGCTCACTATCAATCACTTTCACTACTCCAACAGGAGTCAACTGCAGTTTCAAAAATCCTCCTTGGAAACACTCGCAGATAAGTTGACCTTTCAATCGAACGTGTTCCATCGCGCGATCGTAATCCTCGTCGGCTTCATTAGAGGTGTACAAAATGAGTAGCCAAAATCTTTCAAAGTCGATTCTATCTCCAAAGGCGTCTTTTCGGCATTCTTCAAATATGGTTCGCAAGTCACAACTGTCATAGATTCCTGCATGAGCGAGGAGTACTGGCAACAGTCCCGGAGTGTTCTCAATGACATTTAGGCTATCTGGTAGATCATCCATGGCGGACAAACGGAGCAGAACTTCGAGTGCGAGCTGATGTTCATTAGGTAGTGGACTTAGAAGCGAAAGCATGAGCTTTTCATACTGTCCCTTTTTACTACCATCGTCACCACATGAACTGGAACTAGAGTTTGGGGGTACAACAGACGCCTCCGCAGAAGACTTGACATTTGAAGGTTCAGCTTGTTGGACCGGAAGAGATCCGCTCTGGGTCGGCGACTTAAAGGGATCGTTCTTTTCTCTCAAAGTTTCGCTCTTAAGAGAAGCGGAGTTACGGCGATTCACTTGGTTCCGATTAGACAAATTTCGTCTCCAGTATACTTTCCCACGTTGAACCCTTTGTCCGATTGGTGGGAGGAATTTCTTCCCGGAAAATTCTCGTCTTGCTAATGATGACGGCAATTTCTCTCGTAATTCTAGATGATTGGGAGCCGGTGCACGATCCCTCGCACCGTAGGTTTTGTGCAAGATTTCCGGTCTGCTTGCAAGACGTGAAGAACGTCTCCAGGGACTTGGATGAACTATTCCTGGAGCTAAAAACCCTTTGTTCGGCATATCGAGTTGAAGTTTACAGCTGAAATTAGAATTCCGTAAGTTAGTAAAAGCGGAATTAGCGTATCTTTCTCAAATATTAACTACACAATATTATAAACATGGATCTCATCAGATAGAAATCCACGGGAGGTTCTGTGAAATTGCCAACGACGCAACCCTTGTAAAGAATTTTCGAAACTAACGTTTTCCTAATTATCTTTCATGCTATATTTCCAGAACTCTATGTATGTTCCTTCTCCCTGACACCTGATGACCTAGTCCTCACTACTTTCTTGTTTGCGTCTGCGGCTGCCTCTGCTTAGGTCAACAACATATACCTTCCCATCTGTTTTGATGCGTATCGTCGCACACCACCAGCATAGGACACCGCACCGGATTGAGTGTAAAAGTAAATGCATAACTAAGGTCAACAGGGAAACGTAGTTTTTGCGACATTGGAGAGCAGAACGACACTTCAATTTATCGTTACCAAAAAGCGTTTGCCGAGGTTTTTAAGGTGCAAGTGGTAATATCTGATTTAACTAGTTAACTAGTTTAACATAATTGGAAAACTTGGTAAATTTAACAGTGAGGATGAATCTTGAAAAACAATTAGGTGAAAGGAAACCCTCGGGTTGTACATGGAGAGTACGAAGTAGAAACGTTTTCAGGATATTCCAGAGGAAGTAGTAAAATATTATTAACTGCTGTAGTTTTAAAAAATCAATGTTTTTGCGTCACATTTTGCTTCCTGTATTAATAATTTGTAGGATTACAGCAATCTATGGCCGCTGCTTAGCCGCAAAGAGCTACTTTGCATGTTTGCATGCAGACTGGTTATCAAACAATTATAAAATGTGTTGAGGGCTACTTGGATGCGATACCTGATAAGACACCGGAAACGGAGATCAACGAAGGAGACAAAAACCTGGAGGAGTACCTCCAACTCCAAGTTGAAATCTTGAAGGGATCCTAGAATCTTCAAGTTCTTCTTGTAGACGACTGAGTTAGGCGACCTTGAGGTTGTGGACGCGACTCGGATTGTCGGATCTGTTATATGCAAAGCAGCCGTGGCCCACTCTATGTAGACGCTTGACAATTAAGTACTGATGTCAAATTAGAGTTTATCGGTGATGATGAGTCAGAAAATGATGAAATTGTTGGGAGGTGCTTCAAGTATTTTACTATGATGTGGCATAGCTTGACTTCGCCTGTATTACGCCCATAATTAAATCCAACCTTTGCATAATAAAAGCTGGTAAGCTTATAAAGACGAAGCTGAAAGCAAAAGAAAAAGCTTAGCTAAATAGCTAAGCTAAAAAGCTAAGCTAAAAAGCTT